>BJCO01725522.1:0-10004 GCA_018326465.1 Flaveria floridana | reverse complement strand
ATACATACATACATACATACATACATACATACATACATACATACATACATACATACATACATACATACATACATACATACATACATACATACATACATACATACGTATATATATATGTATATATATATATATATATGTATGTATGTATGTATGTATGTATATACATAGGAGAGGGATCAAATGAAAACCATGTTTTTAATTGAAAACCGTGAAAACCACCATTACCCAATCATATAATTCGTAATTGATTTAACTTTTTAATTGTTTTTAGTATATTTGAATATATTCCGACCTTACTTTTTGACATGATTATATATTTTTTTAATATCAACTTCAAGTAACGTGGATGATTACTGTAACGCCCCATTCCCGGGCACCTCACAGTTGGCCATTTATCGCACATAAATCACACATTTATTTAAAACATTGCAGCGGAATCATTTAACTAAAATCATTTCATGTATTAATAATTGCTTTTGCAAAATAATACAACATCGTTACAAAATATCATTCATTGCATTACATCACAAAAACGTCACTTTACATAAAATGGATGCCATCCAAAATAATCCAAGTAGCTGCCCCCGTGCCATCCTCAGCAACTCTTACCTGCCAACTAGAAAATACATAAAAGTTAGCGTTGCTTAGTGAGTTCTAGTTTTATAAAATACATATTACCTTTTGCTCGTTAAAACATTCACTTTACTATCGCACATGATCACACATTGTTCATTTCGTTCTTATCGTTCGTTTCATTCTTATCGCACGTTTCATTCATTTCGTACATATCTCACATTTTATACGTTTCGTACTTTTCGCACTTTTATTGTTATCTTTCATTGATTCTAGATCCTGTCAAGCTTTACCCTCTTCATGGCACGCAACCATGATTCCTGAGGTTGAATGACAAGGATCCCATATCGCACGTATGGAACAGTCACTAAGACTGACTCCCCTGTGTGTGTGAACTCTCATGAGGTAGCCAAGATCGCACGCTACATAACACACAGTTAATACCATATCGCACGTATGTAGCAGCCACCAAGACTGACTCCCACTGTGTGTGAATCCTCATGAGTTAGCCAAAATCGCACGCTATTCCACACACAGTTGTTCTAACAACTCACATGGAGTTGTGAACCTCTTTCCATTTTGCTTGCAAGGCTTTCATTCATTCATTAAGTATCACTTCTTATTATCTTATTTCTTTCGCTTTGTTAAGATAATGCTTTACGTATATTAACATAATCGCACTACGTGTCGCCACGTAAATAATACATATTAAGGAACAAAACTTACATCACACATCATCACACATCATCATGCATCATCACACATCATCATCTAGTCAACACACATCATTATCTAGACATCACACAACATCATCTAGCACTCCCATCTAATCACACATCATCCATTACTAAAAGTCAACTCACATCACCCCCGGGAACATCCCAAGTCAAAAGCCTATACTTTACATTTTTCAAAAATTCAGAAAATAAATTCTAAGTCTTAGGCGCATGGGCACTATGCAGGCACATGGGCACTATGCAGGCGCATGGCCTTCTGGGCGTATGGGAACACTTAGGCGCAAGGGAAGGTTCTGGGCGCATGGGCACTATTGGGGCGCATGGCCCAACACTTAGTCATTCTGGGCAAATTCCAGGCGCATGGCCACTATTTGGGCGCATGGGGTTTTGGGTGCATGGGGAACACTTGGGCAATTCTGACCGTTGGGCGCTTGGACCACTATTTAGGCGCATAGGCAACAAAACACATTCATGTTCTAATCAACATAATCTCGGTCCCAAGTTTGATTCTAACATGTTCTAAGCTTAGTTCTTACACTCTAAGCAACAAAACACATTCATAACATAATCATAACATCACATTCACCCAAAACATACCCCACCCCACATACATATTAATATATACACATACGGGTAACATACCCATTTTATAAAAAAACATACATACATGCATTTCCAGCCTCAAAATCGATTAAAACATGTAGAAAGGGGGTCTAGAACTCACCTTTGCAACTTTCAGGCAAGACTTCTTCAAACCCGATTGATTAAAACATACATGCATTTCTAACCTCAAAATCGGTTAAAACATGTAAAAAGGGGGTCTAGAACTCACCTTTGCAACTTTCAAGCAAGACTTCTTCAAACCCGATTGCAAAAAGGAGTTCAAACACCTAAAAACCCACCAAAACACATAACCGAACACACAAACACATATAAACACAAACCCGAGACTGAAAATCAGTCAAGAACACTTAAAACAACGAATTCTTACCTTGAATTCGAATTCTTCTTCTTCTTCTCTCTAGAAACCTGAACTCTCTGCTCTTTCTCTCTCTAAAACCAAAAGAAATGAAATGTGCTGAAGATTATGGGCGGCCTTACCACCTTTATGCACCCACTTTTGATACTTTTGTCCTTTTGACACTTTTAACCCCTCAACTTTGGGTTAAGTTACACTTCCTTCCTTTATTCACGTTTATTCTTTCTTTCTCGTCTATTAAAAATATCCGGGTGTTACAAGTCCACCCCATTATATAGGTTTCATCCCCGAAACCTATTATTCCTCAAACAGATGAGGGTAATGCTGCCTCATCTCTTCTCCATTCTCCCACATAGACTCGGATCCCTTTCTGTGCTTCCACTGTACATGCATAAGGGGAACTACTTTATTCCTTAACCTTTTCTCCTTACGATCAATGATCGCCACTGTTTGCTCAACATAGTTGAGCCGTTCATCAACTTCAATGTCCTCCAGTGGTACAACCATATCCTCGTCGGCTAAACACTTCCGCAGATGAGATACATGGAACGTCGGGTGAATTCCACTTAACTCATCGGGTAGTTCCAACCTATAGGCCACCTCTCCTACTCGAGCAATGATTCGGAAAGGTCTTATATATCTCGGGCTCAACTTGCCCCGTTTCCTAAACCGAATGATAGCCTTCCAAGATGAGACCTTCAACATGACTCTATCTCCCACCTTGAACTCAATCGGTCTACGTCGTTTATCAGCATACGACTTCTGTCTTTCCTTAGATGCCTTCATAAAGGTTTTGATCTTTTCTAGTTTCTCAGTCGTAGCTTCAATCACCTCAATACTTCTCAACTTCTTCTGACCAATATCACCCCAACAAACGGATGTCCTACATCTCCTACCATATAGCATCTCGTATGGTGGCATGCCAATGCTGGGATGATAATTGTTGTTGTATGAGAATTTAGCTAACTGTAAATGATCATCCCAACTTCCTCCAAAATCGATCACGCATGCTCTAAGCATGTCCTCGAGTATCTGGATTGTCCGCTCAGACTGACCATCCGTCTAAGGATGATAATCTGTGCTGATATGTAACCTCGTCCCCATAGCATCGTGAAATCTCTTCTAAAACTTGGATGTAAACCGAGTGTCACGATCAGAAACAACAGACACCAGTACACCATGACGACTCACAATCTCCTTGATGAATGCATCCGCTAATCTCTCGGAGAAATACGTATCTCGGATCGGTAGGAAGTGAGCACTCTTCGTCAAACGATCAACTATCACCCATATGACATCATACCCTCTCGGGGTACGCGGTAACTTCGTAATAAAGTCCATCGTGATATGCTCCCACTTCCACTCGGGTATATCCAACGGTTTGATCTTTTCGTGTGGCTTCTTGTGTTCTGCCTTCACTTGTAAACAAGTAAGGCACTTGTTCATATATTTTGCTACGTCACGCTTCATACCCGACCACCAATAATCCTTCTTCATATTGTGGTACATTTTGCTAGCACCAGGATGAATGGAGTATCGAGTCTTATGTGCCTCGTCCATGATCTTTCTACATAGATCCCTATAACGAGGAATCCACATCCGTCCAGAGCGGGTTCTAACACCAAAAGTGTTCTCAACTAATTCCGCAACCAGACATTTCATCCTTTCAGAGTTAAGACGATCTTCTTTTAAAGCCTTGTCTTGAAATTCCTTGACATGCGTCATCACGTCAGAGGTCATAATCAACGGATATGCCTTCACCCGAATCGGCTCAGGTCTTTCCTTTTAGCTAAGGGCATCCGCCACCACGTTGGCCTTTCCCGGATGGTAGTGGATCTTGCAATCATAATCCTTTATGAGCTCGAACCATTGCCTCTGCCTCATATTCAAATTCTTCTGCTCAAAGAAGTACTTCAAGCTCTTGTGGTCCGTGACGATTGTGCACTTCGTCCCGTATAAATAGTGCTGCCAAATCTTCAAGGAAAAAACCACAGCTGCCAGCTCCAAGTCATGAGTACGATAATTAACCTCATGAACTTTCAACTGTCAGGATGCGTAGGCTATAACCTTCCCTCTTTGCATCAACATGCAACCCAACCCCGAGTAAGAAGCATCCGAATAGACTACCAAGTCCTCGCTTCCTTCGGGTAATGATAAAACAGGAGATTAAGTTAACCTTATCATTAACTCCTTAAAATCCTTCTCCTGATCCTGACCCCATATAAACTTCACATCCTTGCGGGTCAACTTAGTTAACGGAGAAGCTATCTTGGAGAAATCTTGGATAAATCTCCTATAATACCCCGCCAATCCCAAGAAACTACAGATCTCGGATGGCGTCTTTGGAGACTTCCATTGCATCACCGCCTCCACCTTTTCCAGGTCTAGCATAATCCCCTCGAGATTTACCATGTGACCCAAGAACTAAACTTCGTGCAACCAGAACGCGCACTTGGAGAACTTAGCATACAACTTCTCCTTTCTCAATGTCTCCAACACCTCCCGAACAAGACCGACATGCTCTTCTTCACTCCTTGAATAAATCAGGATATCATCGATAAACACAATCATTGATTTATCTAACATCGGTTGACACACTCGATTCATCAAGTACATAAAAGCAGCTGGCGCGTTTGTTAAACCAAATGACATAACGAGAAACTCGTAGTGTCCATAACGTGTGCGAAAAGCTGTTTTTGGAATATCATGTTCTTTCACCTTCAACTGATTGTAGCCAGATCGAAGGTCTATCCTCGAAAACCAACTTTCACCTTGAAGTTGACCAAAAAAGTCATCAATCCTCGGTAATGGATACTGATTCTTCACCATCAACTTGATCAACTAACAATAGTTGATACACATCCTCATACTACCATCCTTCTTTCTCACGAATAAGACAAGAGCACCCCAAGGAGAGATACTCAGTCTAATGAAACCCTTATCAAGTAACTCCTGTAGTTGCTCCATAAATTCCTTCATCTCTAAAGGAGCCAAACGATACAGTGCCTTATGACAGGCTGAGCACCGGGTATCAAGTCAAGTTGAAATTCGATTTCACGATCCGGTGGCACACCTGATAAGTCCTCTGGGAACACATCGGGAAAGTCACCCACCACTAGTACATTGGAAAATTATGGTGTTGACATGTCCACATCTTTTACATAGGCCAGATTGGCATTACATACCCGTCTTAGGCATTTTCCACCCACCGTCATTGAAATCACTTTCGGAATCGTCGTAACTCGATCACTGAATATCGTCACCGAACTCCGGTCAGGCGCTGTCAATCTAATCATATTCTTGCGACACATAATGGTCGCCTTGTAGTCCGATAACCAATCCATTCCTAGGACTACATCAAATCGGCCTAAGGTCATCACAAACAATCTAGCAGGAAACTTATGACCTTTTAGTTCTATATCACAACCATCAATCAAGTCAGAAATCCTTGTAGATTTACCTATGGCAGTTTCTACATCAAAAGGCTCATCAATACATCTACTACTAACAGGTAAATTAGCACAGAAAGTGGCAGAAATAAAACTCCTACTAGCACCAGAATCAAATAACACAGAAGAAAGAGTTTGGTGTACTAGAAACATACCTGACACAACATCAGGGTTGGTCCTAGCCTCCTCCCTGTTCATTGTGAATGCCCTGGCGCTTGCCCTTTGCCCTTCAGTTCCAGCCTTCTTCCCTCCGAAACTCTCAGCTCTTGGCTTCTTGCAATCCCGGCTTATGTGACCCTCCTTATTGCAGTTATAACACCTTATAGCCCCACGTGACTGGGCTTCCCACATTTGAAACACATGTTCCATCCTAACTTACACTCCCCCGAATGTTCCTTCCCGCATTTACCACATCTCTTTGACCCCGCACTGGGTGTGACCACACGTCGGTCATCCACCCTTACAACCTTATTGATTGGAGCGGCCCCGCCACATCCAAACCGTTTCCCATTCCACTTCCAGACACCACCACCATTCCTGCTCACCTTAGCTATCACCACCTCTCGCTCATCATAAAGCCTTCCGGCCAAATCAACCACGGACCTGAACATATCTGGTCGGGCGGCAATCATGTGCCTGCGGATATCCGCCGGCAAACCCTGAACATACCTCTTAATCTTTCGTGACGTATGTGTCACCTGATCTGGCACAGGTCGGCCCATGTCATTGAATTTGGTGGTGTAATGTTGGTGTGTCATGGTTCCCTCCTCCGACTGCAAGAACTCACTCTCAACCTTGTCTAGTTCCCTGTAAGGACAAAATTCCTCGATCACCAACTTCTTTAACACACTCCACCTCATTCTTCCAATCGCCCTACTACTCTCAGCTTGGACAATCTTATCCCACCAGCACAAAGTTGAGTCCACAATCGAGTGGGCAGCAAACATAACCTTCTGATCCTCCCGGTACTCATTGATATTAAGTACAGCCTCCAATTCTCTCACCCATCGGTGGGCAGCAGCAGCAGTGCCATTACAATCAAAGGTAGGGGGCTTGCACCTTTGAAATACCCCATAGTTATAGCCTCGAGCTGCTTTGGGCACAAATGTCCTCCTCCTACTCATCATCGGAGACAACCGTCTCGGTCTCGGGTTGCTCCCCCTCCCCCGCGGGTCTTTTTCTTTCCTTCCTCTCTCCTTCCCTAACTGCTTTAATCACTTCGGTCACCACAGATGGCAAGATCGTCTGCATGAGCTGATGAACCTCCTCCACCACAGCCTCCTTCACTGCGGCTCTCAAATTAGCACTCTCCTCACCACCCTTCGGATAGGGGGTATCGGGCTCCTCATGAGCCACCACTTCTGCCCTGGGTCTTCCTCTTGTGACCTGTGGTCTAGCACCACGTCCTCCTCGTGCTCCACCTCTAGAAGCCTTAGAAGATATACCACCAGCCATCCTCTAACACACTATGAGATTCAAATACCAACATGGTCATTCAAGGTAATAGCTCAGTCTATGTCAAGTATAGTAAGTCCCTAATTACAGTGGCCAGTTGTGATTAGCCACTTACTTTACTCTTCATACCCCAAGCATTTCCTATCCTAACTACATCAGTATCTAAATCTACTAAGGCAAATAGATCAAACAACATGCGCACATAATACCGATTAACATTAAAGAAAATACCTGATGGCACACAACTATTCAGACTGGCATCCCTTCCCTCTGTCCCATTCTCAGTTTAAGTTTAGGTTTCTTTTGAAAATATTTACCCATTTCACTTAAACTTTGGCTCTGATACCAACTTGTAAGGCCCCCATTCCCGGGCACCTCACAGTTGACCATTCATCGCACATAAATCGCACATTTATTTAAAACATTGCAGCGGAATCATTTAACTAAAATCATTTCATGTATTAATAATTGATTTTGCAAAATAATACAACATCGTTATAAAATATCATTCATTGCATTACATCACAAAAACATCATTTTACATAAAATGGATGCCATCCAAAATAATCCAAGTAGCCGCCCCCGTGCCATCCTCTGCAACTCTTACCTACAAACTGGAAAATACATAAAAGTCAGCGTTGCTGAGTGAGTTCTAGTTTTATAAAATACATATTACCTTTCACTTGTTAAATCATTTTCTTTACTATCGCACATGATCACACATTGTTCATTTCGTTCCTATCGCACGTCTCATTTTTATCGCACATTTCATTCACTTCGTTCATATCGCACATTTTATATGTTTCACACTTTTTGCACTTTTATTATTATCTTTCACTGATTCTAGATCCTGTCAAGCTTTACCCTCTTCGTGGCACACAGCCATGATTCCTGAGGTCGAATGACAAGGATCCCACATCGCACGTATGGAAAAGTCACCAAGACTGACTCCCCTGTGTGTGAATCCTAATGAGTTAGCCAAAATCGCATGCTATTCCACACACAGTTATTCTAACAACTCACATGGAGTTATGAACCACTTTCCATTTTGCTTGCAAGGCTTTCATTCATTCATTAAGTTCCACTTCTTATTATCTTATTTCTTTTGCTTCGTTAAGATAATACTTTACATATATTAACATAATCACACTACGTGTAGCCATGTAAATAATACGTATTAAGGAATGTGAATCCAAGGATCGCAATCAAGAATTATCAGTATTGGAATGGAATCAATTCAATGATTGTGGAATAATCATTAACTATTGTTTAATTATTTTAATTGATAATTTAATATCAAAATTAAAGCTTGTTATGATGAACACAATTATGTATACGTAATAAATAAGCAAACAAGAATCAATTCATAAAGATCAAGAATAGGTTGGACTCACCTTAGATTAGTATTTGTTTATCTTTCTATGTAATAGGATTTATGTTAGTTTATTTTTGTAAGTTGTTTAGTTTATTTTGTACATATAGCAGTCCAGCGAAACTGTGAGCAAAACTATAGTTTCGCTCACAGTAAGCTGCAAGTTCTCCCAGCGAAACTGACAGTTTCTGCCAGGCGAAACTACAATTTCGGCAGCACAGTTTCGCCAACAACGAAACTGTCAGCGAAACTGAGACTGCTATATATAGATTTCATTTTGTTCATTATTAGCCATCCTTGCAAAAAACCTAATCGAATATTTGTGTTGCAAGAGGCTACTGTAAGCTGGAGTTTATTGAATATATTGAGCTTATTTCATTTCTTTGTGTATTGTTGCTTATTGGATCATCTTTGAATACTTTTTGGTCTTCTTGAGTTCATTAAATCTTTGTGTGAGTTGTTTGTGATTGGTATTGAACGATTCAAACTATTTTCTACACTGAAAAACCGATCAATGGACCAAGAATATGGTATCAGAGCCTTAGTGCTCTTGATTGTTTGAGGTTTTTGGTCATTTTTGTTCAATACCAAGTTTTCTTCATTTCTATATCAAAACAGAGTGTTTTTATCATGGAAATTGATTGAATCTTGCTTGTTTATGTTTGGGGAAATCTCGTGAATCATTCCATTTTAAATTCATTGAGATTTGGGTGATTTCAGATCGTTTTTGGGGTTTAAAGGGTTTTCTGGTTCATTCAGCGAAACTGCTGTGTTTCACCAGCGAAACTACTGAATCTTCCAGCGAAACTATTACTTTCACTACTCCTACTTTCTTGCAAAACTAGATATTTTTGAACGAAAGTTCCACGGTTTGAGCCTGACTTACTAGCGAAATTGTTGCTAAAAGTATTTTGAACGAAAGTTCAAGCTTATTTCCTGTGAAATTCACTGCGAAACTAAGCAATTTGCTGCTTCTGGCAAGCGAAATTGCTGCCGAAATTGTAAGCGAAAGTAGTCCCCTTCTTGCGAATCTGCTGTCAGCGAAACTAAACACTTTCGCCCTCCAGCAAAACTAAGCACTTTCACCCGGGCGAAACTACAACTCAGCGAAACTATTCCAGCGAATTTACAGAAAGTCAGCGAAACTATTCCACTTGAAAAAGGATGACTTCAACAAATATTACCATGACTGATTTGGAGAGTATTCAACCTAACAGGCCACCGAGGCTTGTAAATGGTGAGAATTTTGAGGATTGGAAAAGATGTTTGAGGGCTTTCTTCTTCTACACAGATCACAGTCAGTGGGAATCAATCGTAAATGGACCTCACAAACTGACAACTACTGTTGGTGTTGTCATTTCACTAAACAATGACCCAAGTACTTATACTGAGACTGACATTAAGTTACTTGACCGGGACAAGAAAGCTCTTGGAGCACT
>BJCO01725477.1:0-10549 GCA_018326465.1 Flaveria floridana | reverse complement strand
TATATATATATATATATATATATAAAATTAATTATCAATTCTAAATAAATATGCCCCAAAAGGTTATATATTTTTTATTTACCTTCGAAGGAAGGTAAGTATGTATAGTGGAGGGTCTTTATAATGCACGCCAATTAGTCGCCAACAACACCGAGACATCGAACCCACCCTACTTCTTCACATGATTCTTATCCTATAGATGTTGTACGTTGGCCTAAATTTTTTATTATATGCTAAAATAGTTAGAAAAAAACTAATAATAAATAACGTCCCAACATTAGACACCACATGCATGCATGTGCTAACCCTTGACAATGAAGCAATACTAGAGAAAAACATAAGCTTCATTAAAACGAGGTTTAAATCCAGATATCCTAATAACCTACACACTACTAAAAAAAGGTATTTACGACTGCATTTTCAATAGCAAAAAACCTTTTATGACTAATTTAATTAAGACTGAAAATGAGGTGGCAAAAGTCATTATGGTAATCACATTTAGCGACCCCTTTATGACCGAATGGTATATTACTTCTGGATTCAAAGGGCGATATATGATGAACCTCAATGAAATTATGAAAACAAACGCTACGGTCCCAAGGTGAAAGTGAGTTCAAATGATAAGTGATAATTCACAAACAAATACACCATCGATCAACTAATAAATAATGTAGAAGAATTAGTTGAATCACATGTGACAATGACAAAAGATTAAGAAAGAAAACGATAAAAGAAAAAGGAGTACGTAGAGATAGAAAGATGTGTGGTGGTGTTGGTAGTGGTGATGGCTTTTGCTTGACGAATTAGAATCCCAATAACTTGAAAATTCTCTCCATTTTCCACAATCCCATTTACATCATATGTCGTGAATATGATTCATATCTTTGAATACTTCTTTTTAGTTTAGATAAATTATTTTTCAAACCAAAACTTATTGATTGAAGACGTGTAATCTCTTTCCATTAATCATCATCACATTCATAGTTTTAAATACGATGTGTTTTGGTTTCTTGACTATTGACGGATCAATTCCTAACATAATGAAATGGTGATAAATGATTAAACTTTTTAGGTTTTGAAATATTTTAAGTTATCAGATATGTGTGTAAAAGAAACAATATTTCAATGTGTAAAAGGATACTCTATCACCAGTAAATCATATCTTGTCATTGTGTACATGAGAAAAATAGCATTAATTCACGACAATAACTATACTTCTACATCCGACTTTGACTTGATTAATCATCTTGATCATCTTGTATTAAGAATGTTTGACGTTTCCTGTTTAGTATAGCAACCGGCTTCTAAACATACCACAATATCATCTATTGGTATATACGGAGCTTCATATGTTAAATACTTTATAAATAGAATACGTGAAAATTATTATGTATTCCATTAGTACGTATGCCACATTCCCAACTCAAGTTTTAATCATGCACGGACTATTATATTGCGGAATCAACTAAACATACTTACATAGATCGATCATATCTTTTTATGGGAAGAATTACATGACATAGTCTCCCACTTGAAATTCACTTGCTAGCCTCCTTTTATCCCACTTGAAATTCACTTGAAATTCACTTGCTCGCCTACTTTGTTAATTGATAGACAATCACGTCAATTGAAATGAAACCTTTAACTGTTTAACATAGTTTCTTCGCAAAATCCATAATAATAATATGTTTACAACTTTACATTGAAAAATCAAGCTTGTGGGGTTGATAGAATACCTTGTGAACAAGTTAAACAATTTTCAATGTACTCTACAATCATATTTCATTCTCAGTCCTCAATAATCGACTTGTAAATAATGATACATTATGATGGTAACGCCTTGATAGATTGTATACCTTGATTTATGAATCTCATAAAAAAGTAATGATTGTTACTTGTATTTGGAACTCAAATTATATAAAAATGAGTCTTTAATTGAGATTGATTCTTGAAAATATTCTTATCTAACCTACTATTCTCTCACGTCTAAGTTTCCATGCTTTAAGGTTCAATTTGAGCAGCCTTGATTCTTTCGAACAAATCAACACTTGCTACCATTTCTTAGACATTTCACTTTAAAAGATGGAATCTTACTTCGAGCTAGTGTGTGCATATGCAACCACTTTCGTCTTGGAGGGATGGTATATGGTTTCATCCGTATAATCCTCAAGACACTTTTTAATGATGCTATTATCTCTTATTCGGTTATTTCTATTCAAAGAAACACTTAAGGCTGGAGGCATACACTATTAGTTTTATGGAGTTTCAAAAGAATGGAGGCATACATATTGTCTTGCTTCTTTACATAAGAACACCCTCAAAACAATGTATGAAGAATCATAATACAAACCAAATCTTGAGTTACATAAGAACACCCTCAAAACAATGTATGAAGAATCATAATACAAACCAATCTTGAGTTACCTCTAGCAATGTTAACATCAGAGTGCGAGTCAAAGTTTTCTTTGATAATTGAAAAGAATTTATGTTTTTTAGGCCATACAAATTAGACGTCTTATTAGTTATTTTTATCAGCGGTGAAGCTATCTTTTAAAAGTATTAAACAAATCAGCAATATACCAAACTAATCCAAGAAAGTTTCTAATGCCAATAAGAGCAATCTCTAGAAAAAGCATAGTTAGAGAATTTTTATGTTGGTCACTTTAGTGCTATCAACACGTATTTTAGTGTATTGGATTAATCAGTAGATCAAGAAAATAACGTTAGAGATAAAACGAGTTAGGTGTCGCAGGAATGCAAGTTTGATTTATTCTAAATATTATTTGGGCTTTGGTATGTTTAGTGGACTCATATTGTTGGGTTCATTTTAGAGTAATCTAAATGTTGGATTTATTTTATTTCATATTGGGCTCAATTGAGATTTTACAAGTTTGTAGGCTCACACTAAAAGTGTAGATAAAATTTTCATATAATGCATTTGGCAGAGGGTTATCTGCATAAGCTTTTTTCATCTCGATCAAGTCCAAAGAATTGAACACAAAGAACAAAGGGTTTCTTGATACGGTAACAATAAAAAAATTCTCATGGTTTCAACAAAATCTGACTCCATCAAATTCTCTATGTAATCTGATGAATCAATTGCGAGTAACCCGCGAAATAGGTTTATCTGATAGTGTTTCGCGATTTAGAAATTTGTCTAGATTTGGTTATTTGAAGATAATATTCAAGTTCTAGAATTCATCAAGTTTCAGGTTTGTTTATTTGGTTCGTTTTTGCGTTCTAGATTTGCAATATCAACATTTTACATATAGTTTCGTTGTTTTCAAGATTTCTAGAACCTCAGGAGTCAAGAAGATGATAAGCATTGTGAATCACAAGACTTGAAAAGACGAATATTATTAACGAAAACAAGTAAAGGCCTACATGGGTCTACATATATGATTCAAAGGGCCGGCTCAATGGTATTAGAGGCCTAGACCGAAACAAAAATTTGAGGCCTTCTTCTAATTATCATGATTTAAAACCTCCTTTTTTTCCATTCTTGAGACCAGCAATATAAACAACAATATTTATATAGAATTTGAGGCCTTCTTCTAATTGATTAACTTATTTCAGATGACAAACAAATAAGTAACAACTAAATAGCTTCAAGAATTTAATCAATATTCAGCAACTAATCTAGTTCAAACTAAGTTAGCAACTATTGTAATTCAAAACAACAATCAAATCAAGTTAACTAACAAAACAACAACTAGAAAAGCTAGAACAACAAGAAAGCAACCATTCTAATTTAAACCAAGTTAACATATCAATATTCAACAACTATTTTAATTAAGATCAAGCTACCAGCTATTCTAATGTAAAACAACATTCGAAACAAGTTAACTAACAAAACAACAGATGATGAATCGATATTCAAAACAACAACTTTACTATATTCGAAGATTATAAGGTTAGAAACTTGAAACAACTATACCTAAACAAGCAGATGGTGAATCAATAAGCAACATTGCAGCAACAGATGATGAATCGCAGTCTTGTAGAATCCAATTAATCGATCGATGGTCAATCAAGAAATAGATGGACAAATGGTGAATTATGGAGTTAAGTAGATGAAGATATGCAGCAGATGATGAATAAAGATTCCATAAGCTGATTAATGGTTGAATGGATGATCATTTAAGAACTCAAGAAGAAGACCATATGAATAGATGATGAATCGCAAAATCGAGATGAATTATGATGAATCAAGAAGTAGGGAATCAGATGATGCCACATAATGGAATCAGGAGATGGAAGTCATTGACGTTTCATTGTCAAGAAATATTCTGGTTGCTCACTTTCCCTAATTAATGTAGATAGAGAAGGCGTCGATAATTCTAAATTTTCAATGAGAAAGGCGAGCAACGCAAGTCTGTTCCAGAAGATGTCAAGCAATGCATGCCTTTAGGCCAAGTGGTTATTGATTTGCAGACCCCTAATCTCATAATCATCTCCATTATACCCATTTGCCATGATTGTTTTTTTTTGAACGGCTAAATTATATTATTATAGAAATAAATCAGACCCAGCAAGATGCTAGGCCATTACACCATACACCATTATAATGAAAAGTTACACCAATTATGCCATTTGGCATTGAATGATTTTGCTCTATATTTTAACCACCAGAACGTGTTCACCTTAATTTCTTCCACAATATTTGTAACATCCGTATGCTCCCCTTTAAATATCGCATTGTTTCTCGCCTTCCAAATGAACCATATCGTAGCCAAAGCAATACAATGTTTGATCTTCCCTTCTTTTGTAGACAGGTTCGAGCCACGAATAATATCTTCACAACAGTTAACAGGATCAATTCCTCCATCTAGAACTTCACACCACCCATTGATTCCTTTCCAAACTGCAGCTGTAAAAGGGCATGTAACAAGAATATGATCGGATGTCTCCGGCGTCCCGAAACAGAAATTACATTCTAAAAAAGGTTGTATGGCACCTCGCTCAGCTAATGCAACTCTTGTCTGAATCTTACCCATCTTCTCCTTCCATGCAAACCCATTTACCTTTATTGGAGCCCACGAATTCCAAACCAATGGAGATAAATCTGGAATGGAATGATTTGCTTCAATAAGTTTCCTTAATGAACAGGACGTGAATACTCCTGAGTCATCCCCAAGCCAAGTCCACCCGTCATCCCCATTATGGGCTTCGAATGACTGCAGCATATCTGAGAGCTGCGATAATTCCGTCTCCTCCTCGATCGAAAGATTGGACTTTGTCCACCTCCAGTTCCAATGTATCTCACCCGAACTTTTTACCATACGGTCCCCCACTACACATAATTTATCCCTTTCTAATCTAAATAACAAAAGAAATTTATCCTTAAAACACATATCACCCCACCAAAAATCAACCCAAAACATAATTTTATCCCCCCTTCCGACATTTCCTTTAATAAACTTCTCCACCACTATATTTTCTTTACTAAGATCCAGATTAGACCTCATAATCTGTCTCCACACTCCATGAACTGATAGTTTCAACGGGATTGCTTGATATTTCCGTGGTTGAGCATGGATGGCATTAATGCACCTTCCCCATAATTCATGTTTTTCTTTTTTAAACCTCCATTTCCATTTACATAATAGAGAGAGGTTTGCAAATCTAGAATTTATAACCCCTAACCCACCTAATTCCTTGGCAACCGCGAGTTTATCCCAAGCAACCCAATTAATCTTTGAATTCCCATTACACCCATTCCAAAAAAACTTTATTCTAATACCTTCTATTGCTTTAATAACTTTCATGGGGGCTTTAAACATGGACATATAATAAATCGGGATACTCCCTAGAACAGCTTTAACCAACGTCATCCTCCCACCGAATGATAAATGTTGAGCTTTCCACATAGAAAGCCTAGAAGCAATCTTGTCAATTACTGGCCGCCAATTTTTCTCCAATCTCATATTAAGACCAATCGGGACTCCAAGATAATAGAACGGAATTGATTCCGGTTGACAATGAAGCATGTCCGCCAAATTCCTTGCTTCCAATTCATCCACCCCCACTCCATACAATCAACTCTTATGGAAATTTATCCTTAACCCCGAGACTAAGTTGAAGCATCTTAGGATTCTAGCCAAATTCTTAGCATTTGCAACTGACCAATCACCAATTATCAACGCATCATCTGCATATAGTAAATGTGAGAGAATAGGACCGGTCGTATTAAACCTAATCCCATGAAACATTCCAGTCTCGACCGCCGATTGCATCATTACTTGAAACGCCTCCATAACAATAATGAATAAGAACGGAGATAGAGGATCACCTTGTCGTAATCCCCTAGAAATTTGGAATTCCTCTGCTGGTGACCCATTTACTAACACCGATGATCGCCCCGATTCTAGTAATACCGCGACCCACTTCCTCCATACTCCGGGGAATCCCATTTGCTCCATAACCGAATCCAAGAACCCCCAATTCACCATGTCATACGCCTTTTTAAAATCTACTTTAAACAGGAGAGCCTTACCTTTGAATTGTTTAAGCCAGGCCAAACATTCGTTGACAATCAGTGGACCGTTAAGAATATTCATTCCCGCCACAAAAGCCGATTGTTCTTCACTGATTACCAAGTGAATAACATTTTTAATTCGATTTGCCAAAACTTTTGAAAAAATTTTGCTCAAACTACCAATTAGGCTAATCGGCCTAAAGTCGTGAATAGCGAGCGGATCTTTCTTCTTCGGAATCAATGCAATGAATGATGAATTACACCCATGAGAAATCTTCCCACCCGAATGTAAGTACTTCATAAAATTGACAATATCCTCTTCCATAACCGACCAAAATGCTTTGAAGAAGTTAAAGTTGAAACCATCCGGGCCAGGGGCTTTATCCCCACCACACTCCTAAATAGCACATTTGATTTCCGAGGCAGAAAACGGTCTACTAATCACTTCAACTACATCAGGGGGCAGAGTCTTAAACCTCGAATTAACCAAACCAGGCCGGTTAGCCATTTGTTCAGAGAACCCAGCCTTAAAGTGCCCATGAATCTCCTTTTTTATTTCCCCCGGATCTGTGGACCACCTCCCATTGATTGATAAACCATTAATCCTAGAACTTTTAATGTTCCTTTTTATAACCTTGTGAAAATAGCTCGAGTTCTCATCACCATCAACAATCCATTTAACCCTCGCTTTTTGCATAAGGTCTCTATTTTTTGCAGCTTCAAAACTCCTTAATTCCTGTTTCCAAAGCATTCTGTTCTCCAACTCTTGACTAGTTAACTGTCTCCGTTCTGCTTGCACTTCCAAATCTGAGATTTTTGATTGTAGGTCCTCCATCTTCTCCATTTCCGCAACATCCCTATCTTTTCTCCATCTTTTTATTGCCTCTTTATTTGCTTTAAGTTTGAGGAAAAGCATCCTATCTGGTTGACCAGTAACCAACGAGTTCTTGTAGGTGTCATTAACCAGAAGTTTAAACCCAGGGCTATCAAGCCAAGAATTAAAACATTTAAAAGGAACTGGCCCAAAATCCCCCATAACCGTTTTAAGAATCAGAGGGCAGTGATCCGAGTGCCTCCTTGGTAAAGCGATTAGAGACGCTTGAGGCCAACGATTCCAGAATTCAGCACAAACAAGTACCCTATCAATTTTGCTCAGCTTTGTACCGTCCGAAGACATGTAAGTGAAAGCCCTACCCCCCATCGCGTATTCAAACAGACCCGCCTCATTAATGAAATCATTGAATCTCCTAGCATTTGCCGCATAAACATTATTTTACTAATCAACATTTTACTCGGATCCAGCCTAACCATATAGCCCACGCGACTCAAAGTAGTTTTTATAACTCGTAATAGTTTGGATGTCTCTGTGAACAATATTTAAAAGTAATATTTTGTTGAACAACTGTATTTTTTCACAGAGAAATGACAAGAAAGAATATATAGAATCAACCAAGTACCATAAGTATATCAAAATCAAACCAAATACCTTCCTTATATAAAAAAACGAACCATCACAACATTTCAATTGACACTTTAACAATTGACGGTTATAACTTTCAACAATAGGACATTTGTATCAGTGAAAAAACCTTCGGCTTATATTTCATTAGGTCATATTTATTTTATCTAAGCCTATGCCCAAACACTAGGCCGAAAACCCAATATACATCATCAATTTATAACTGTTTTGTGTAAGAGCAAGAAGCCATGCTATCACTTGAATAGAAACATTTGATGGAAATGGGCAATGGCACTTGTTACTTGTCCATTTAAATTATTCTTCATAACATTAACATATACCTTAAGCAGCAGCCCATATCCAATCACAACACATACCCCCAAAACCCAGCCCAGCACAACCCACTATGGCACTATATCCTTCTTCTAATTTCCATTTTTATTTTTTGTTGTTAATACTTAGTAACTTAAATGATGATTTGGGTTTAGTTTTTTTAAGGTCTCGGCTTCAAACATTACTTAAAAGGGTTTTAGCTAAGTAACAAGTTTCTTCTATCATGGTGTTCGTGGGTCAATCCGTTCTATAACATCAAAATCAGTATATATAGTTGATATCACGTCTCAAAAAGTATAACTCAACTACTAACAATGTTTTCAAAAACGAAAACCATTTAAACAATAAAATAGAGGAAATATGTTACAATTTGATTGGGAAAATTGGTATAAATTTTATTGTCTTTAAATTTTTATATATCTATGACCTCTCTTGCTCTTAGCTCCTTATTAAGATAGTAGGAATTTTTTTAATGAATTTTGCTGTTAAAAAAAATTAAACAATAAAAGAGTCCTTAGAGATGGAAGGAAAAGACAAGCAAGAGGTAAAAAGTCATGGAATAAAAAGAAGTTTGTGTGATTTAATGACATTTGACAGTTTCCATTTTCCAATTCCATCCCTTTCTCTTTTAAAATAATTTCGAATTTCAAATGCCAAGTAATCATTTAAGACATAATTGCGCCTTCATGATTTCACCTCACTCATCCTCCTACCATGTTTTTTGGAAGGGGCCTACTAAAAATACGCCCTCAAGGATATTCAGACGCCCTAGTTACGGGCCGTAAGGTTCTTCACGGGTCGTATTAACTGTCGGGTAGTCAAATCAGTCATTCAAAAACGTAACGGCCCGTGAAGATGTTCACGGTCATATTTTTTACGGCCCGTTTGGAATTCCACTTACGGGCCGTGAACTTTTTTACGGGTCCTATTTTCACCTTTAATAATTTGACGAGATATATTATTCCTCGTTTTTCGTGTAATTTTGTATTTATTACGTTATTTGATATGACGTAATATTTCTCGATAGTCGTGTGGCAACTCTTCTGTTTTACGTATTTCTTCGTATCTCCATATTGTGAGTCTATTTATCCACACCCGAACATGCTATAAAATAACAACTTTTTTTAATTGTTAGAATTTTAAAATAAAATAAAATATACAAAAAAAACTTTAAATCAAACCTCTGTACCTAAAGACACGTTTCCGAGTAATTCACGTCAAATTTGTAATTGAATATCGGAACGACCCATGTAATACACTTTACATGTTTGGGAATCACCGTTACGTATAAAGTGAATAACATTCTGAGACCAGTTCCTCTCGTTCTGCCAATTATGGTTATCTATTGGATCAGTAATACTTTCCACAATATCTCGTGAGTTTGAAGAGTACTTATTTTGACGTCTTCTATTACCTCCACGAGAAGACATTTTAACTGTTTCGTTTCTCACTAACCGTATATAACAAGTAAAATATATAACGGTTTATATAGAATCTTAAATCGAATCAAGGAATAATACGTCGCGTCACATAATTATAAAATTTAAAAGTGCACGCAAATCGAGGAAAGTAAATTCTCAGAAGGACTACTACGGCCTGTGAGAGAACTCACGGGCCGTTATGGCACTTTTTAACGGGCCGTGGGAGTGGACATTTACGGGCCGTTTGTTCTTACACGGCCCGTGAGTAAATGTAGTTGTGAAAATTAAATTTCGAAAACCTTAAGGCCCATGAGGCCCTTCACGGGCCGTGAAAAAAGTCAAAGGGCGTCCAGATATAACCTGATAGAGCGTTGGATTAGCTGGGGCCTTTTTGGAAAATTAAAAATAGAGTAAATTATTATTTGCATTTCTAACTTTTATCCATATTAATCGTTTGTATTCCTATAGTTTCAAAGACTAGATTTGCATACCTGACGTTTGAAGTTTTAAGCGTTTGCATCACTAATGTTTTTATTATATAACCATTTGAATTAAAATGACTAACGGAGTTAGTCAAATCTGTTAACAGATCTCCACATTATTTTTTTTTGTAAGGGTATTTTTGTTATTTTCTTTTAATTCTATTTTTTTTATTTTCATCATTCCATCTATTTCCAATCCACCTACAAACCCTTTGCTCCGATCAGACCCTCTAGTCAACCATCTACACCACCACCTACCCCTCCATCATTGACCCACTAACCACCACCGCCATCTCCGCCTTCTCCTTCGCCCACCGGACCTTCTTCTCCGCCTTCTCCTCCTTCCTCACACATCGCCTCAACACCACCTCCTCAC
>BJCO01725467.1:0-25601 GCA_018326465.1 Flaveria floridana | reverse complement strand
AATATAATTTTTTTTGAATTTCGGATATCCGAACGGATATCCGAATCCGAATCCGAAATTTCGGATATCCGAATTTCGGATATCCGAAATTTCGGATTCGGATTCGGATAGTGAAATCCACTATCCGAAATTTTCGGATATCCGAAATTCGGATATCCGAATTTCGGATATCCGAAAATGAACACCCCTAATAAGAATTAGGGTAAAAGGTCTCCCATTCCATTCATTGATCTCATCTATATATAGATACAAAGATATGTATTTTACATAAACTACCCTATACAATAAACTATTTAACTATGGTCTAATAAAATCAAATCAATTCTTGCGTTTTCATATACTAATACTAAAAAGTCTAAAATACTAAAAAAAGCACATAATCAAATATACATGCAAGCTCATAATAACAAGATTTGTTCTATCACCGTAACAAACTGCCTCTATCCATCCCGCAATCTCAGCCGTCCATTTATCTTTCTCTCATCTTTAGATGCGAGTTCTTATGGTTATTATCTGTTTAATTGATCAATTACTCATCTTTTGAATACTTTCATAGTTTTTTTACTCATGGTATCACTTGATTTTGATGGTGTAACGTCAGACTACTGAAGATTGTTGTCATGTTTGGTGCTCACCAGACTCCATCATCACAGGGTTCAAATTCGATCTCTATCGTTTGACAAGGTTTATTGAATGATTTGGGGGGATTATTGTCAAGGATTAAACCCTAATGGCAGTGGAATCATGAAGATGTTTTACAGTGTCAAGTATGCAATTCTATGTTACTCTTGTTTGTTAATTGGCCTTTGCCATGATGGGTGCGCTCTCATGACAGGTCGCAAGATCAAATAAAAATCAAATCCTTTTGTTTTTGGGGGGAGATCGCATGGTGTTTTACCAGGTTCTCTTCCCAAATATGTGTGTGTTCTATTGTGTGTGTGTGTTGTGTGTTGTGTTTGTGGTTTCTTGTTGTTGCTACTTGCTAAAAGCTGCATAAAAAGCAAAAGTGCACACCTGCAAGTGCATCAACAAACAAACATCCAGTGCAGTCTTCAGACGAAACGAATGAGCAACCACATGACAAAAGGTACATTTAGCCACATTTTGCATATCTCAAACAATTTTGCCACGAAAATTGCATTCGTTACAGCTTATTAATCATATGCTCATTCGCATTCGTGTTAGTGATTATGCATATCATTATTAATCAAGAATTATGGCTCTAAAGTCTCTAACTTGGTCGCCTGTTGATACAATTTGGGCCCATTAACATATTTATACATCATTACTTTCCAACCAGATTAAGAGTAGGCAATGGGAAATGCAAAACCATGGTGCATTCATATAACGTATTGGAGTCTCAAAACGTGTATTCCTTCTCAAAAATTTGATGTATAGATAGATACAATATTGTCATGTGACTACCTTGAACTATCATATAGTGAAGCATAATACTCACTCATTGTTGATCACTGTTCTTAAACTCAATTGTTTTGTTTTGGTGCGAATGAGGTTTGATTTGTTTTGAGTTCTGAGTTATCCATCATAATTTTTGTTGATCAAGTTTAGTAGTTTTGAACCTTGTTGATCATTGTTCTCGAACTCAATTGTTTTGTGGCTTTTTAATAGAGATGTATTATTGTTTTACTTTTAGCCTTTTGTAACGGTTATTGTATATCATCTTCTACCTGAATTTTAAAGTGATACCGACACTGACACCACTTATGTTGGAAGCTCAAGATGCATGATGATCACTTCTTGTGGGCATAGCAAACAAAATTATCAAGGCAGGTGACAATGGTTTGTCTTAAAACTGGAGTCTGTAGGTGATATATTTATAGTGGTAGACTTATTGAAGATCCAGATGAAATATCCACTCATACATACATGAACAAGTGACAAGTGAGTAACTAAGCCTTCACCTTTTGTTGCAAGTTTATATATGTATTTGGGTTCCTAGTCAATGTGTTCTTATTGATGTGTGTTTCTGCTCTTACTATTATTTTTTCTATAGCATTTTATGTGAGTTGCAGCTTGTAGTTCTTGATCTCTCCTTAATCTACATGCACATGCAGTGACTCAAAGGTAGTTTAATTTTCATATTATATTTAATAACTACTGTATTTATTTATTTATTACTGCGAGTAATCATATGCTTATTTTGCAAACAGTATTATTGGTTAAATAGATAAAGAGCTATGATTTTTGAAAGCAAGGGTGTGTAAGTGTGTTTTTGTAAGTTACATACATTGTTTGATAATTTTTTAAAACTAGTTAGATTGTCCAAAAAGAATTCTATTGGTTTATTAGGAAAGAAGACGGTACAAAATTTTGATAAATGAAAGATCTGTTAGCTCGGAAGTTGGTAAGAGCAAAATCTAGAATGGCGGTGTCAACCACTTGCCTTTCGAAGAAGTTGGTGGTCTAGCCCACCCAAATTTTGATAAATGAAACACTTTTTTTTCTTTTATCTTTTTTTTCTCTTTTCTTTTATTTCTTTTCTTTTCTTTCCATTTCTTTCCATTTTGAAAGGATTGATTTTAGCCTTCAATTTTCTTCCATTTCTCTCTTTAAGTAAACACGGGAACACAAATTTCTAACAATCATTCCATTCCTTCCATTAAAAAAAAACTCTAGACCACAACTATTTTTTTTTTCCTTCTACTTCCTTTATTTTCTTTCCTTAAATGAGACTCGGGAATACAGCGTAACCTCCTCAGGAGAAAACCTATTGCTAATAAAATCTACCGACTCAAGTCTAAACATTTTGTTCAGATTAAAACTTGAATCCATTATTTTTAATAATATTTACATATCATGAGTACCATACTCCATACGTATTAAAATTTTTTATAATCGATACTTTTTAGAGTCATCATCTATGTGACAGCTCAGAAATCTTCAAAGGTCCGCAAACAAAACCGCCTCTTCAGGATATTAGGATACCACCCACTGCCAGCTAGCAAAATCTCAGCCGTCCATCGTCCTTTTCTCTAATATAAATTGCAAACGAATCCCCCAATTTTTTTCTTCATATTTGCCTCCTTCCCCAAGAAACCCTAATATATATAGAGAGAAAAAAGAGAGAATGGCGATGGAGATTTCGATGTGTGCTTATTTTTCTCTTTACTGATTTACTGCGGTTACATGTAGAAGATGATATATTTGATTCAGGCGTTCGATCTACCTTATGATCTATGCTCATGGATGGCAAGAGGACTTTGGCTATATGAGGAGGTACATACGTGGTAACGTTCTTTTTCTGAGTTCATCTTTAGATGCGATTTCATGCCGTAAAACCTTGTCCTCATTTAGGGTTATTGGTAATGTATTTGCGTGATAGTTTCGTATCTTTTAATTGTTTAGTTATTTCTCTTGTGAATAATTTGATCGATTGTGTTCTTCATGTTGGGATGTTGGCGATAGGTGTAACAATAGGACCATACGATTGTATCTGATGTAACATCACGTTGCTGATAATTTCGATCACATCTTCTGAGGGTCAACAGGTTCTGTCAACATAGGGCTCGAGATCTGTTTCATTTCAGTTTATCATGTTCTTGAAGTGTTCAAGGAGTTATTATCCGAGATGAAATTAAATCATTGTGGAAGCTCTTAATGATGTGTTGATGAGAAGTTTCATTATGAAGTGTTCATCAGGTTTGTATGTAGATGTAAGCTTTGATTTTGATGGGCCTCTCTATTGGGGTGCTCTATGTTATGCTTGTTTGTTATTTGGCCTTTGCCATGATGGGCGAGCTCGCATGGCAGGTCTCCAGATCCTAATAAAAAGAACATATTTTGTTTTTTGGGGGAGATCGCACGGCGATTGCTGGGTTCTCTTCCCTGGTGTGAATGTCGCGCGTGTGTGTGTATGCCTTCGTTATTTCATCGTCGATTTCCAAACGTGCCTATGATTTAAAGTATTGGAACTTTATCAGCGAATGAACGTTCCAGCGATTAAGTACCCCAACTACAGGAGGTACGTTTTGCCAAAAGAATTCCAATCTCTTGAACTTGGATATTTATATTAATGAGACTAAACACCATCTGCTGAGGGATCTGTTGTTTTTTAAGCATTGTTCATCACATTTTATCTTGAGCTGTTACTAGCATTCAAGAATTTATATTCTCAATCTAGCATATTCAAGAATTTAGTCAGCTGTTTTCTGAGATATATTTTAATTTCAGCATCATCAAACATACTTGAGGTATCCAGCGTGAAGGGCTAAAACATAGGTGTATTTGGATTATTGGTATTCGTGTAAGACATTCCCATCAATATTTACATTGAATATGTTCAAGCTATGAAGGGTCTCTTAACATATTTAGCTAAAAAGATGGTATCTTTTTGGCATATTTATTATTTTAAGACATCCCCATGGACCCATCAATATATCTTGATGCTCGATCTATGGTATTATCTTACCTTCATTCCTGCAAGCTTAACAACATTCTTAGTTTTTGAATTTTAGCAAGTTTGAAACACACTACTTTCAAAGAATTAGCATGGTATTTGAATGAAATTTGGTTTGAACATAAGGATTCTGTCATGTTATCCATGTATAAATCTTGGTGTTTTGGTTCTTTGTATTGTTACGTATTGTTTCAAACCTGGTACACAATTTCAACCTTTTGTATCCTTTGATATTGGAGTTGGCCGTATCAATTGGATATGAAGTTCATAAGTTTCTGTATCATGCTTCGTGTGCCTTTGTTTTAGTCTATGAGTTCCTGCAAATCTGCAATAAGGTTTCTGATCTCTACGTGGCTTTGCCTGCTATCTGTTTCTTGTTGGAAGCTCATCAAGATGATTATTGTTGGAGCTTGCATATAATGATGGATGCTGCAGTCCATCTGGTATGGATATCTGCTTGTTAGTTCTCATTGTACGGGGACCTGTGATAACCTTTGTTCTTAATAAATACAAGTTGCTCTGGGGTTCTGGCTTGTTTTTCTTATTGTTGATTTGCTTGTCATCTATACTTTAGCTTTACTATTAGATACTTGATTATCTGCCCATTTTCCATGACATGTGACATGGCTGGTCTGTTTCCTTAAGCATTACATCCTCATAATCTGAGTTTGAAGAAGGGGAAGGAGAAGGAGCCCTCGACCAGCAACCAATAGAGGAGGATTTATTCAACCACATAGTTTGGGCTCCTAAAATTCCTCTTTTGAATCAATTGATTGTTGTTTTCATGTACTGTTTTCCTCGTATATGTGAAGAATTTCATTTGTTGCTCCAAAAATGTTGGCTAGGTGGAACAATAACAATAGAGCCATACAATTGTATTTGCTTTGATATCTGGTTGCTAAACTTTTGGTCAAGTTTGATGCTCAACGGTTTCTGTTAACATATAACTTGAGATCTGCTTCATTTCAGTTGATCGGGTTGTTGATGTGTTGAAGGAATTATTGTCTCAGCTGAAATTGATTCATTGTGGAAGCCTACAAATGATGTGTTGATGAGAAGTTGCAGTATGAAGTGTTCATCAGGTTTGCATGTAGATCTTAGCTTTGATTTGATGGGCCTCTTTATAGGATGCTCTAGCCTCTATGTCATACAAGTTCGTTAGTTGGCCTTTGCCATGATGGGTGAGCTCACATGGCAGGTCACGAGATCTTAATAAAAAAGTAAGATTTATGGTTTTGGAGGAAGATCGCATGGTGTTTTGCCAGGTTCTGCCCCCAGGTCTTTTTGTCGTGTGTGTATGGCTTGGCCTTTATTATTACATTATCATTTTTCAGAGTTGCATACAATGCCATATACAAGAACTTAATTCCGCAAACAACTGAAGGTACGTTTAGCCAAAAAAGGTTAATATTTGGAACTTGGATATTCATATCCTTATAGACTGAAATACACCATATATCATGCTGAGGACTTCGTTTTATCCTTATTGTTCACATTTTATCTCCAAGCTGCTATTATCATTGAAGAATTTATGTTCTCAATCTAACGACTTGACAATACGATTGTTTTTAAACATATATTTAAATATCAGTGTCATTTAAGCACGCTTGAGATATCTGGTTTGAAGCACTAAAATGTTGGTATTTTTGGCTAATTCTTATTAATACAGACTCGCATAAATATTGTTATAAACGCTCAATGTATGAAGGCCTTTATCACAAAGCTGTTATCCAAGGAATATTTAAATTCTAGCATCTTCCAATCAGTCTCCGGACATATGCAGGTTGAACCCTAAGCCTTTAGCTTACAGGGTGAGTCTCTACATTTCTCTGTGCAGCCATTAAGAGACAGCCTCATAAGAGACTTCATGCCTGTAGGTATTGATTTAGGTCTCGGGTCAGTAGGTTTAACCTCTCTATCATTCACTTACCTTTTAATTCGAACTAATGAAGAGATAACATCTCTCCATGGCCATGAGGTTGGTCTACAACACCCTCTCAAAGATCAACAAAGCCAAGAGAGATCCTTTATCTCTAGCCCCCCTAACAACTGAGATGTGTCTCACTGATATGAAACAGATGAATTTGAGCAAAGGTATCTACGGTGCCAAGAATTCACATCTGGGGGTAAGACTGAGCATACTAAGTATGTTATCTCATCTCCCCGTGATTCTTCACATGAAGATAAGGGAAGTATGCAATTCACTTTTTAGTATTTTATCTCTAAGGTCTTAAGCCTTGAATCTCAGGTGATAATCTTAAAGACAAGGACAGTCACTCAGCAACTTGAGATTGACAATGTCAAGGTTAAACTAGCTGAGAAACATATGGAGAGATCTGTTAGGCATGTACCTATTCAGGTATCATTGATTTTTTCCTTTATCTCATCTAGCTCTCAAGATGATACTATCAAAAATAGAGAGAAACATCAGAGACAAACATCTGAGTAACCACTGATTCAGTCCTCTACTTTCCAACTAATCACCTTACCTGAGTCATCTCAATCAACTTTAAAAAATATGCTTTACGATTTTTACTAACTTTTCACAAAGTTTGTATTGAGATCTTCTTTAAAACAGCCCAGCCCTGACACCACACTCATATACTTTGTGGTTAAGTAGCTTCAAAGACTGACTACATCTTTTATCACTATGAAAAAAGTTGGTCAATCTAAGGTTCACATGGAACCTGAGATTAACTTCGAAGGGAAAATGTAAACTGATTGCCCAGCAACTGAAACAGTTGAGACAGAACTTGCATCAGCCTCTTCTTCTGAAGCTTAGGCTGAAACTTCCGAAGCTAAAGTTGAAACTTCGGAAGAACAAGATAAGTCTTCCGAAGCTGAGATTGAAGCTGCGGAAGGTTTGTTTCAAATGTCCGAGAAACTGATCATCACATATGTCATTGCTGAAATAGCATCCGAGATAAGCAGGGAGAACACTTCTGATATATCTCTATCTCAAACACCAGCTTAACCTCTCTTTCAATCCGAACCCACTATCCAAGAACCATTATAGTTAAAAGAAAAAGACAAAATGAAATTAACTGCGAAAAAGCTTCAGTAAAGGGAAAGAATTGAGAAGCTAAAGAAGAAATGTAGATTTTCTGTTGAAAAGCTACTAGCTGCTAGTTATAAGACAGCTACAGCCAATCCGGAGGAAATTAACACCAAGAGAAGGACATCAATCATTGATCAGCTCATAAACTTAAAAGCTGCCAATAAAGAAGTACTCCTATCACTATAGAAGTTGGTGATTTTTAATAGGACAACCAAGATAAGGTAAGAAAAAGAAGCTAGGTTAGCCTTGGAGAGGGAAGAAAAAGAACAAATGAAAGCAGCCTTGTACCTGAGAGAGGCCAGTATTAAATTTCTACTCTCAAGATGCTTCAATATTCCTAAACTTTCTCCACATAATGATGATATGATACTGCTGCTCCACAACAAAGAGTAGAATCAAATAGAGAAAGAAAAAAAAGGGCTGCAAAGGAGAAGATTAAGGAGAAGAAGCGGAGGGAATAGGTAGAGGGGGTCACTGCCACCAAGAAGCTAAGTAACAAAGCATGGATGAAAAACTATCTCCGGTGTCACGGCTTCTCTAGTAGGCAGGTGGGACCAATGTCCGAAATAACACTTCAACGGATTGTCAACGAAATAAAAGTTAACATTCGCATGGGAAAAAGGAAAAAGATGTATAGTAGGGGACAATGAATGGTATTCACCCCAGCCACTCAACCACAAACAACCACTTAACAACAACCGACATTAAAAGAACCAATCTCATTTCTTATTAAAACCGAACACTCAGATGAAACCTTCACCCCTGAACCCACAACTCTACCCAAGCCTACCTCTTCACCTCAACCACCTAAACTTACTATCATTAAACTCAAAACATAACGTAAAACCACTGAACCTAAACCTACACAACAGAAACCAAGATCATTCTCTCAGCCTTCTAAACATCTCTTTGTTGAGGAAGTGAATGAGATCAAGACAAGACTCATTAACTACACTACTATGAGCAGCATCTCCTGTAAGGGAAACCTTATCAACATCACCTATGTTGATAACTTTTCAAGCTCCCTCACTGTAGGTCAATTTATTAAGTTGTTTAAAAGTACTTTGTGCTAAGTTGCAATACTTCTCGGTATCAACTCTGATACTCTTAATGCTTAAGAGAAGAGATTAAGAAAGAAACTGACGACTATACTGCATACAAGGAAGGAGGAAAGTATTATTAGTCTGGACCTAGGAAAGCTATAATCTAGTGGAGGTTCGATAAATTTTCTCACAACTTTGTTGTGGAAAGAGAGAATGATGAAACAAACCGGCTCAATGTCACTTTTCTATTTCATCTCAGCAGATTTGATATTGCTGAGCTTGCACAGAAGTCATTATCCAATCCTTTCAACTCTGAGACTGCAGCTATCATCAGAAATTATCTGAGCAGTCTTCATCTAGTCAAGTTAAATGCAAAGGCCAATATTGAAAAGGAGTTGAAGTTGAAAAGACAGGAATACAAGGAAAGATTTACCACCAAGGACACAGTCTTTGTACAGATGGTGGAGGGTTCGGAATTGGAACCAATAGTTAGATAGGAATATGACTATAATTTCAGTCAACTAACTCTTTTCAGAGGGTCACAAGAAAGGGTGCATATAATTCAAGGTGACAGACTGAATGTTCTGTCCACCAAAGATTTGTACAAACTTCTCAGGATTACATCAGGATAGAACAAGAAAACTGACAGATATTTACTTTCCTTGCTGCTGAAAGTTTTGAGAAGAATAGAGAAGTGAAGTTTTGGTAGCATCAGCGTAGTGGGAGTTTGTTGGTTCACTATAAGGCTGATGCAACCAAAAATCAATTCACATAGTCATTTTGGTACTAAATTCAAAAGCTTCTGAAGTTAAGTATAAGATCTTCCAAAATCTGAAGACAACAGTTGAAGACAACAGCTGAACACAACAGCTGAAGACAACAGCTGAAGACAACAGCTGAAGACAACAGCTGAAGACAACAGCTGAAGTCAACAGCTGAATACAACAGCTGAATACAAAGTCTGAACACAACAGCTGAATACAACAGCTGAAGTCTATATTCCGAAGATAAAGTCTGAATAATACTTTCGAAGACAAAGTCTGAAAAAAGAGCTGAAGACAAAGTCTGAATAATACTTTCGAAGACAAAGTCTGAAGAAATAACTGAAGACAAAGTCTACTTGCGAAGACAAAGAAGATTTCAAGTCTCGAAAGAAGCAGTATTCCGAAGTATAAGTGGCTTCGAAATAAGTCATTTTTCCGAAAAAACTTATCCTTTGAAAGATACTGCTATAACCAGTAGACATAAGTATAGTCTCTGACATTCCGCTGCAGACATCTGATACAGCATGGACTTTTCCCAAAGAGACATGTTGACCATACTTTATTGTACTGTTTACCTTTTATGATAGTATATGTTACCAACCTTAGTTGATGATAAAAGGTAAGTCAGGGACATGTCCTGACTACCAAATCTCAAATAGTATATTTGAGATACCTTAACCTATAGTCTTGTAGTATAGGCTTTTTGGTTATAGGTTTCCAGCTGGTATCAAAGTATATCCGGCTGTAGGTAATATTATATATATTTTTTCATTATAACTTATTAAGTAGAGAGCAAAAGTTAGAGTCAAAACTTAAGCTTGTAATAATCTTGTAATTCTTTGAGTTGAGAATCAATATATAAAAGTACCTTGAAAATTTACATACTGTGTTTATTTACTGCCTTGTTACTTGTTATATTGTGATCAACTCTTTCTAGATTATTTTTGAGTGTTGTTCAATGTGAGTTTGAGAGAAAACCACTTGTCGAGTGATTAGCGCACGATCCTACAGTGCTTTTGTTCATTTTTATTATTTCATATTGTTTTGAGTTGGATGCACCTGGTTTCAACTTTTTTGTAGCCATTGATGATGGAGTTGGTATCATTCTTCATGGACTGGATATGTAGTCTTTATATTTGTATCATTCTTCATGTCTCTTTGGTTTGATGTATGGGTTCTTGCAATAAGTTTTTTGATTTCTACATGGCTTTGCCTGCTCTCTGTTTCTTGCTAGAAGCTCAAGATTTATTTTGTGGCTTGCTTATTCTTAAAAGCAGATGGATTAGCTAAGTTGGTCCATGAAAAGCAGCACCATATCCAAAACAATCTCGAGCATTCTTATGATGATGGAAGCTGCAGTCCATCCGCTGAGGATTCTGCTTGATAGTTCTCCTTGTTCTGGGACCAGCGGTGATCTCTGTCCGAAACAAATTGAAGTCGCTCTGTCTTTCATGTTTTGTTCTTATTGTTGATTTTGCTAGGTTTTTATACTTGAGCTGACTGTTTGATAGTTGATACTTGGTCATCTGCCATCTGGCCTGTCTACTAACGTTTAGTAAGATGTCATCTTTATATTTAGGTCGAAGGCCTAATTGACAAATCTTCATTGTTGTTAGCAATCTACAAAGCATAAACAAAGTGATTTTAACTAAAATAAGGCTAGTTGGTGAATTGTTGCATCAAATTGTTAGCAATCTATGTACAATTTGATCATTTGCTAAAACAGGAAACTGAAGACACAACCGAGATATTCTTTGCTTCATATTTCGTATCTTGTTTAGCACTGTACAAAAAGTTCGTGGCTCGAAGCTCGCTCGAGAAAAGTTCGAAAAAAGCTCGACTCGAAAAAAGCTCGTATCCAAACGAGCCGGCTCAGCTCGGCTCGAATTCTAAACGAGCCGAACTCGAGTCAGGGTTAGCTCGGTTCGAGCTCGGCTCATAGCTCGGTTCGTGACTCGGTGCATATAATATATGTATATATATATATTTATATAGTATAATAAAAAATATTATTATTACTACTACTATTATTATGATTATTATTTTTATATTAGGATTTTAGAAAGGTTTTTTAAAAATAAAAAATGGATTTTTTTAGAAACAATTAATATTTTATTTAAAAAATATATAATTTGATAGAAATTATTTATATTCAAAATAATGACTTTTGTTATTTAAGTACGGAGTACCCAATAAAAGGTAAAAGTCTTAATATATATTTTTTTATGTTTTCATATAAATTAATGTAATTTTTTTTAAATCGAGCCGGCTCGAACGAGTCATGAGCTGACTCGAGCTTTTCACGAGCCGAACTCGAGCGGGTGTTTTGAGCTCGTTAAAATTTTCGAGTCGGCTCGGCTCGATAAGCTTCGAGCTCGAGCTCGAACCCATCCTGGCTTGGCTCGGTTTGGCTCGTTTACAGCCCTAATCTTGTTCTGATTTTGTTTCTATATTTGTGACATTGATTTTATAATTGCACCTGCAAATTTGTTTTGTTAACAAACCTTTTTGATAGTGTTCTCTGGGATGGGGTTTGTATTTGATATTTTATTTATAGCTAACTCAAGTCTGTTGAAATCATGGAGTGTTCATAAACCGACTGAACGATCCAAATGAAGCAAGTCAGTCGGTTTAATATGTATCTGACGTGCGCATGGTTGGGTTGCTGGTTTGGGGCTTTTGCTCTCTGCCCATGAGTAAGCCTTTAAAACAAAACCATTGAAGCAAAAGCCTGTTCGGCTGATCACCTTGCTGAAATTTTGTCTAAACGTGAATTTCACAAGCATTCATTGTTTTCTAACCCATATTACATGTGTAGTGCTCTGTTTGTAGTGTGTGTAAGATCTGTGAGTTCGTAAATGGTAAGAGCGTCTTGGACGGCAATGGCGGAGGTTTTAAGGGGCGGCCTCTTTTTTTCGCCGGTAGTGTTAAATTTTAGACCGGTAGTGTAAATTTTTGGCCCGGTAGTGTAAATTTTTATATAAAACTCGAGTTCGCCCCCCCTAAAAAAATTAATTTTGCCCTCGCCCCCCCTACAAAAATATTCAAGTTCCGCCCCTGTTGGACGGCCTTTGCTTTTCTAAGAGTTGGTGGTTTAAGTCCACAGCGTCTTGTCGGCTTCAAGGTTATCATTGTTTTCTCTTCTTTACTTATGAAAATTGTTTTGTAAAACGAAAAAAAATGAAGTTTTATACAAATATATCATTCTTAAAGAGATTTTATACAAAACTTAAATAATTTGTGGGGAGAGACGAGAAGGGTTTTAAACCAAATAAAGAGGGGACATCTGTGTGCCGTATAGGCTTTGGGTTACCGGTAGTCCGATACAAGCAAGACTAGGCGGGACAAATTTTTTTGTCAGGCCAAAATATGGTTCGTGGTCTGTTTTCGATTTACCATTTGACATCTCATATGTTTTTGGTTTCTGCTCTCGTCCCATAGAAAATGGATGCCAACTAAACTGATTAGAAGCTAAGAAGTTCTGGGAATGACATCCTCTTTGAAGACCATTAGGTGATGTTGGTGCTGACTACTCCATCTACAATCACATTTCTCCATTAGAAGCTTCAATGAATTCTTTAAATCCGGACGTTAATCTATAATGAATTATTGTCTACCATATTCTAAAGATTTCAAAACGGGATGATCTCTACTTAATGAGGTACAATAAGTTATTTTAATATAGTTTTTAGAGTAAGTTTTGCTATAGTGGTTAGCCACATATTGTCATATACATACATCCCTCTGCTTGAAAAATATACTTATCAGATTTCAATTCTTTTGGTTGAATTTAAGTGAATTCATTTCAAATTCAGGTTCTAGTCGTGGAAACAGCCTCTTGCACAAAATTGTGCAAGGAAAGGTTGCGTACATCAGATCCGCTTCGCGATCCGGCCCCTCCCCGGACCCTGCGCAAAGCGGGAGCTTCATGCACCGGGTACGCCCATTTCAAATTCAGTTTCAATTTCTTTCTCCACCAAAACAAAGTAAGAGTAACATTCAAATTTTAAATGAAATAATTTTTGCAAACCAAGCACATTAAAAAGCAAATTTCACATTCCCATTTTATTAATTTAAACAAGTCAAACACATCATACTCGTTAGAAATAGGACTAGTATTTTGTAGAATTGGTGTCAATTATAAAAGTACTTGCATCAAGTAAGCATATGTTGCACAATCAATGTAAGGATAACCGAAATGATGAAAGGTATCGCTTGGTGATTGATCTTGCACGAACATAATTTTTAAATTAGTTTTGTTTGTTACCTGAAACGTTTCTAGAGATTGTTACTTTCTATAACAAAAATCTCGAAACTAAAATATCCATACGTCCATAATTATCATTATCATAAAGGTTAATTAATATGGTATTAATACAACTCATAAGATGACCAGCTCACTTTATTTTTAAACCCAAATTTTAGCTATTACAACCCGAAGCATCCCACCCCACACGGTAAAAGAGATGAAATTAACACATCTAGCAAATGTATACGGCAAGTATATGCTAATACTGCATCATTACAAAATCAAAACACTGTTACAAAAACAGATGTGTTTCTCCTAATTCTATATTCTATATAGTATATTGCCTGAAAATAAATTAACCACCTCCACACTAGATCACAGCCATTAAAAATATGCAAAGTTAGATCTTGGCCATTTAAATTACCTAGAATCCTTCTAGAAGGAGAGGTTATTATCGGTTTTTACCTCCGAACCGTGTTCCTTGCTTTTCTCCCCCACGTCGCCCCACTCCACTCTTAATTTCTTCCCCTATATTCTCCTTGGTCTTTCTTCACAACTACAAAGCCAAATACTCTTCTCTCGCAAATTACAGATCACGCTCACTGCTATTCGATTATTGGTTCGATTAGGCATCCGTGGATGATTGAGCTTCTCCTGTTTGAATTACAGATCACGCTCACTGCTATTCGAGTAAAGTAGGTTCGTAAGCCTGAAGTTAGTCCAATCGGCATGATTTTATGCATCTCAACTATCTTACAAGTCCATTTTGATATCTTTTATAAATTTTCAATTAGATTTATAGAGTTCTGTTACCTGAACTAACCTTACCTTTCTTGCCTGAGTTGCATACCCACTTTTTTTATGTTTACTCAAGGTACTTCATTTTGTAATGTTAGAAATGTGTTATTGAAATTGAGGATTTTCTAATTGGTTTTTTAGTTGATATAAATTTTAGGCAATTTGATACACCGAGGCTATGGTAGCTGAAAATGATGACAAAAATTGTCTGCTTTAATTTGTCAGATTTGGGTAATATCACTGGTCAATGGGACGTACATGGATTTTATGCTCCATAACCTTACAATCCTATGTATTGGATCTCTATTACTTCAATGAATCTTATATCTTCATTACTACTGATTTGAAGCCACCTTTAAAATGAAATTATGCAAGGATACTCACAGTATGAACTCAAGATTATAACGTTCAAACAGAACAAACATATTTTATGGCAAAGTTGTTTTACTTCTACTTGATGAATGCAACTAAAGCTCTGGAACTATATCTATAATATCTCTGTGACCGGACATATGAAGTCACTCTTCAAAGGGGAGCAAAAAACGTTGGATAGCATGCACTTGTAAGTACACCATTCCTGAGCCCGCATTTAGTGGTTATATCATAATCTTTATACTAATATAATATGCACTTCTATTTTCAGAAAGCAATGCAAAAACATTAATGTGTTTTGACTTCCTAAGATATATTAATGGTTAGGTTCCTGATCTAGGTGTCTTTGGTGCTGCAAAGTATGACATATCTACAACTAGATAGAGGTTTTACATTGATAATATTGCTTTAATTATTTGATATAAGCATAAAAAGTTGTTGACTGTGACCACAATGATGGTGATGAAATTGATGACTCAAAAGGGGATAACAAGGTATGATGTTTCTTTTATTTTTGATTGACTGGTTAATAGATTATATTTTGTACAACTATAAACTAATGGCTCCCCATTCGTCTTGCATGACATATTGAAAGTTTAATGAGGGAGGAGATCCATTTAAATGAAACTGTCAAATCTCTTTTGTTATATTGTTTGTTCTATCATGATCTTGTCAATTTTAGGTGCACAAAGTTTATATGTTTGTCTCACACATGTTATGAATTTGTTATGCAACCACCCTCGCTTCCCATTATCTTAATGAAAAATAAAACTTTGGATTATCCTTTCTTTTGCAGCTAGGATGTATTGCCCACATAAGCGGGATTAGCATAGGAAAACCTTTCTATTTATTATAATATTTTCTTGCATGCAACACTAGTTTCGCAAATATTATTTCTTGTCTTTGCAGGTAGAAGTTCATTTTATTTGCTCCAATGCAATGCAATACAATTCTTCAGATACCATATACTTTCTGTTGTTGGCGTTAAGTCTTATTACTTATGTTTAGGTTCTCCTTTTAAAGGCAAAAAAGTAAATCGAAATATGAAATGGTTCTTTGACTATTACAGTGGATTTAAATGAATGTATGAGATGAAAGACAAAATTGATGTGTAAATTATGAGTTGAGTTACTAGCTTCATTAACCAATGTTGATACAGAGATTATTGGCTTTTTATTAGCTCTATAGATACTCTTTTCACATGCATATTAATGCAACTTATTAGTAATTCACAACGTCATCGCACTGGTGTGATTAACTCCATAACTACTATTCCTTGCATGTTGTTATTGTATCTGACATTTATTGTATAATTTAGCTATTGCGCACTTGTAATTTGGTGTTACACTGAAAGCTGTATGTTACAATAATTTCGGTAAGATGATGTTGTTATGATGTTGCAGTACCCGGCCACCGGACGGGTATAAAACTAGTATAACATGGTTTCTGAAAAAACAAGTTGTATAACATCTTCAAGCACTCAAGAAAATAACAAGTCTCAGGTTTGTAGCAACAAAACCTGGGTGGAGGTAGGACATTACAGGATAGTTAATTTTCATCTATGCAAAAACACAACTTTCATGCCATAATTGGAGAACATTACTAGGCTTTGGACAACCGACCTTTAAAAAGGAAACATTTGGTTATGCAGAAAGCAAAACAACACGAAGCTTACTGTACAATTAAGTCGGTAATGCTTAGAGTTCACTCGAGTAAATGCACTCGTCAACAAGTTGCCTAAGGTTAGGATTCTCCATGGCAGCAACAATTCTTTCCTTGTCATTTAATTGCTTGTTAACTGAAAACAATTGTCATTGTTATGATATGATAAACCAGTTATCAAGTATGATTTGTAGTTATGAGTTGTATATGCCTTTACCTGCTTCTTCATCTGCATGGGATCCAGGGGCTACTTTGATGTCTACCTGTAATATTTGAGCATCAAATGAAATACGACCAACAACGGAGATCCGTTTCATCAACGACAATATAAGGGAGATGAAAACAAATAAACATATCCAGTATATTCCACTAAAAAACAGGGTCTGGGGTAGGTGGTGGCGAGTCTTTCCTCTATCTTGAAAGATAGAGAGACCGCTTCCAAAGAGACCCCCGACTCGAAAACGATAGCAAGCAGATTATAGAGCATACAACACATAGGTATATATCACATACGAGTTTAGAATAAGCATAGACATACTCATAAGGGAGATGAAAGCAGATTATAGAGCATACAACACATAGGTATATATCACATACAAGTTTAGAATAAGGGAGATGAAAATGACATTCTAAAATCAGCCCTAGAAGATTCAATGTTTAACTTGCTGTTTTCTGATGGTCAAAAGCCTAAAACGCGCTTTAACAAGACCAAAATAAAGATATTATGTAGTGTTTGTGAATCGACAGACAAGTAAAACTTGATTAACTTGATTAACTTGATTAACTGACCTTAAAATGTGGAGGGAAGCAATCCTTGAGTTTGATTCTCAGGCATAGACCGATGATTGTTGCCATACTGCAGTGCTGAATGGTTGGGGTGAAAGTTATCCTAATATAGAACAAGTGAAGCATCATAATTAATAATATACTGTGCCGTGTAGATAAGCTTAATTACATGCCATACACATAATACAACATTGTAAAGTAAATCTATGAGACCATAAATTGGATAAATACACCTAGAGGTGCACATTTTAACTGGTTAGTGCACTTTACATGCTTAATAGAACATGGTGTTCAAGGCTGCATCTTTTGATATTTTGAGCCGCTTAAACACAATGCTTAATTGATGCAGGTCAAATAACATGTCGTAAAAAGGAAGGTCAGAAGAGCATAACAATCGACTGAATAATACAAAATTTGCAGACTTAGGATAATAATATTAGGGAAGACTGTTATAAAATTCCAAAATACCAAGTACACCAAAAGGGCAATAAATTCTTGTTGACAATCTTAAGGGGGGCCATTGTCCAACGCAAGTAGCACGATATGTAGGGTCAATTGCTCCACAACCCAAATCATTCCAGTTAATAAAGTAATAAACCATGGTCATACACAAAAGGAAACCAACAAACTTTTGGTACTGTAACTTTTCGTACCCATTTCAAAAAATTTATGTTTCTACCCAATTTACCATGTTCCGGTTCACATTTTTTTTTTCATTAGGTCTGCCCACTATGTAGCCGGTCACATACCAGATCAAGCAAAAAATTATATCGTGCCGATTCAAACACACACAGCAAGGGTACTAGTTGCTTGAGTAAATCATCACTGGACTAAGCATACCTTGATTACATTCCACCAGATCCGCAGCCAGAGGCGGAGCTTGAACATTTTTGTAGCCCCCCCCCCCCAAATCCTCCGCCATTGTCCATCATATTAAGTGTTATAATAATTTGTCATACGAGGCTACAGGGTCAAAACTTTTAGTGTGAATTATCTTTTCCTTCTTATGGTTTGGTCACATTTATTATTTTCATCCAAAATGTTTTTATTTATTTATTTATCTAGCTTCTTAAGGTTTAAAAAATTTGTCATTTTCGCCTAAAAACATTAACTTTTTTGTTTTAAAATGTCAAAAGAAAAACGACAATTTACTCAAACTTTTATAACACAAAATGCATCCACGGTGGTACAAACAGCCCGTATAAATGGTGTATGTATAGAAGCTAAAACGAAAAGAAATATTACTTATTTACTAAAACTGAAGCGCTAATGCGACCAACTATCGATAATTGTTCTACCCGACCTTCGTCCCGTGATTAGAGCCCAATAATGTAGTCAGCACTTTTCACGGTCTATTTTATTAATTCTAATTTAGTATATTATCAACACGATTTTAGTCAATGATAAGTATCAATAACTATATTATATTTTAGATAATATTTAGGCACTATAAAACAAAACAATGCACCTAAAGTATCAATATTCATTTTCCTAAACAACATCCTCATTCGAAGCATACTATTTCTCATGGTTCAAAGGTAAAATTAGAGTGAATTGTTATTAGATTTGTTATTTTCATCCAAAAATGGTTTTTTTCTTGCATTTGACTCTCTACAATTTGTAAAAGTTGTCATTTTCATAAAAAAATGTTAGCTCAATTGTTTTAAAACGTTAAATATTCTTCGTTAAAAGAATATTTACGAAAATTTTCATATAAAAACAAAATTATAATTTATGTTTACAGATATAATTTCTTTTGAAAAAACTTTTTTAAATAAAAATGACAGATATAACCGAACGAGAGTAACAAAGGCGAAATTAAAACCAAGAGGGATAAACTCACAATATTGTGCCGAGCTTCTCATCGACGGTGACAGACTCCTCGGAGAGAACACTCAGCTGCTCCAACGAATACGGATGCTCCGGATCCCTAATGTCCCTCACTATATGTATCCATCCATGTAAAGTCAAAGATCACATCATCATCACCATCATAATCATAATCATAATCATAATCATAATCACCTCATTAACAAATTAGCAAAAACGAAAACAGAAACCGAATCATTCTGCAATTCACATCAGAAAACAACGAATCGATTGCAATCAGAGAAGCAAAAAGGATATCATAAATGTCAAGAGGATCAACGGCATCATGATCAACATCAGGTCGATTGATTCTCTCCTTCTTCTCACGTACGATTGGATTAGCGTTAATGAGCCCTAGAGTCATGGTTGGGTAGTGAAATCAACGAGTTAATGGGGATGAGAGAGTTGCTGGTTGTTTGTTTATTGGTGTGTGTGGTTTTGGCCTTTTGAGGGGTTCCAACTTTGCCCCTGGAGAAACTGGGTACTCGTGCCCACAGATAATAATAGTATTATATTTGCAATTGTTAATCGTTTACTAAAAGGGGAATACAGAATACTTGACTTGATTGCAATGGCCTTTGGGAGTTTAGACACATGCCCTTGCAAGGGCCTATACAGGTGTAATGTTATTCAAAACCACGATGGATGATTGTTGGGTCCCGGTTTACAACACCCATAGGAATGTAATCATTAACCATATTCAAATATTGTTTAATTTTTTTTTTCTAATAATCTCTGATTTAATTTTATCTATTTCACACCTAAAACTACTTTTGCGTGTCTCAGGTGAGACTCAAACTTGACATACTTTTAGATAAAAGAGCATACACTCTTGTCACTAGGCAAATAAGGGGTGGTTAAAAAATAAAATATGTTCTGTTTAAAACATAGGATTAGAATATATGTACACTCATGCTAGTCATATGTCCATCTTTTGAAAAAATAGAATACGGACCGCCTTGTCTAATACAGGTTGTACTAGCTTGTAAAATATCAGATCAGTCAGTTGTAATTACATAATATTTATAAAGCAATGAGAATGAGTAGAGAATTTTAGAGTTATTCAATTTTAGCCACAACACTTTAAAATTGTTGTTTTGTACTATAAGGTTTAACTATGCATAACATCATTCAATGTTTTAGAAAGAGAAGTGTGTTTGTGGGAGAGGATGATGGGTAGAGGTTGTCGGCAAGGCCGGCCTCGGGTGTTGGGTCATCCGGCCCTGTAACATAGTCGTTGTCCAGGTGGTGGCCGCCTGATAAGAGAAATTTGGATGGTCGTAGGCCGCCTTGGTCATTGTTGGCCTCCTTTGGCTGTTTATGGTGACGTTGGTGATGGTGGTCATTGTGGTGGCATTTGTTTCCTCGATTGCATTTCTAGTGTGGTTTGTGATAGAGGAGATGGTACGACATCAGTTTTCGCTCTGCTTCCCATTTGGATTGAGGCGGAGCCAACAACTACGTTGGCGATGCTGATGGTACGACCACCTTTGTTGCCTCTTGACGTGACAATCTGTTCGCTACCCTTTCAGGATTTTAGACACGACATGTTCTGTGCCTTCTAATCCTTGTTTATACCTTTGTGTTGTGCCGTGACTGTTTTACCACTATCCTTAACATGAATACCAGTTATATTGATATCCCTAGCTATACCACTATCCTTACAAAATTGATCAAACAATTTATTCAAAATTTCAAACATTATTCAATCCAATCTTTTTAACTTTCTTCCTGGTCTGGTTCTCCACAAGAATTGTCCATTCTTTAAACGTCTTAAAAGTCATATGTTTATGCTTTAACATATAAACTCATACCGTTGTTGAGAAATCATATACTATGAACAAATTACCTTGGATCACTCACTGATACATACATGCTTTGAAAGTCCTCAAAGATTCGTATGCACATAATCCAGTATTCCTTTGGTAGTTTGTGTATTTATACCAAAGGTTACCCTGTGTGCCTTCCCCATTACACAATGCTTACAAAATCTCCTATCAAGACTTTTCAATATTTTAAATACTTATTGTTTATGCAACTCAACAAGCCATTAAGTACTAAAGTGGACCATCTTGTTATGCCAAAGCATAGTTGAATTGCTTTGCTTTTCATCTACACATGACACAGATCCTTCTACTAGATTTTCACTCAATACATATACATTATTATCTAGTTCTATTCCCCAAAAGTAATACGATAAACTCACTTATCACTTTACCCTTTCCATTCCTAAGCCTCACATGAATACCAGACTTCTCAAATACTTTAAGAGAAATTGAATTTATGAACATGTCAAGGATGTACCTTATACTTAAATCATACAAATAATACGCTCTCAATGGCTTTTCGAATACGTATATGCATCAATGGAGATGCTTATATCTATACATGTATGTTTATTTATCAACTACGACTAACCATAACGTAAACAAAAAAAGTCGTTAACACTAGTCCCTCATCTACGTGTTATGACAACATCTATCAACGTACCAACCAATATCCATAATCAAAACCAAGAAAACAACAGGCCTATTTGGAGATAAAAATTTTCTTAGCCAATTTGCCTCTCAACATTCTCCCCCATTAATGTCTTTCATGCGTTTTTCACACTCTCACCAAGTGGTGTAAGAATACACCGATTTGGTTATTTACCCCTCTATCATTCTCCTCAATTGAAAATAACTCGTCTCTTTGCAGCTAGAGTTTGAGTTAATGTGTTCTTTGGTCAGGACCATTATAGAATCATTTATTATCTCGAGAATCCAAAAAACTATTGATTTTACATAAATGTAAATTAAATCTAGTGATACTAGAATTCTTTTACATATTTGTATATCAAACATGAAAAATAAATGATGCAAAACAACTAAATTTCACTAGCCATAATTTACATTTATATTAATCAATGGTTTGTAATTTATATTTATGTAAATCAACGGTTATTTTGTTTCTGTAATTAAAGGTGGTTCTGTAAAGATTCTAAACCTTATGTTGTTTAAGTTTTTCACATCCATAAATCTCTCCACCACCACTTTTGGTCTCACATATTTTTCATTCTTTTTTAATATTAAAACAAATAAACGTATTCAGTAAAATCTACACTTAGTAGAGTTAGTGGTATGGTCTGGAAGGGGAGATGATAACAAACACTTAGTAGAGTTAGTGGTATGGCCTATACATTTTCATATTCTTATCTTAAGGATTTCTTGAGTTTAAATTTTAAAACTAATATATACACGAAGGGATGATATTGATTCCCTAATTATTGAGCATCATAGATACCTTTTGTGTGTGCTATGCGTTTATTTTAGAACTAGTAACATATTAATAATTATATAATACATTTGTAGTTATAGCAGACACACATATCTATCATACAACCGCCCTTGTTTTCATTCACTACCTCTAATAATCTTTTTATGTATCAGATATAAGTGTATTATATGGTTCTTGTGCTTCTTTTGGTTTCTAAGCATATTATGTATATACACTAACAGATATTATGTGTATATATAAACCAACACTAAAAAGGGATCTTAATAACTACTTATGTAAAGACCGCTGAATATCATTCTGATGTGATGGACTCAGATCCTTTGCATGATTTCATGTGAGGAGTCATCTTTTGACAGGTGTCAATTATAACTGATTTATAACCTTCACACTACATCTTGCTATGTCACTTATTTGACGAAAGATCAAGGTAAGCATTTATCATTTTATGATTAAAACAAAAGATATATTATAAGTTATATTAAAATTATTCGTGACATACTGACATACCTCCGTGGCTCCTTCCATTTTCCCTACAATCTCACTTTTCTGATTACAGGTAAATGGGCTAAGCCAAGCCCATTATTATGCAAGGCATCTGTGTTTACATTTTATTGTATCAATTTATTTTCTTCATATCACAATTAAACTGTTTTAGTGAATCAATCTAGACAATGATCACAAACGATAATTAATTCATGAAATATCTTTATGTAATAATGTTTTTTTAGTTTTGACGTTTAAACTTCTAACAGATGAACACAGAAACAAAACCCAAGATTAATTAGAATTGCATGGGATTCTTGGAACCTAGTCTTGTTCTCATTACATTCACTTAGTTCCATTTCTACATGAATACATCACATAGTTTTTTAGTGAGCTCGAAAGTATTAAACTAGTAAATAGTAATTAAAAAAGAAAATTAGTTGAATGGATTTCTAAAGTTAAAATGTAATTTGTTTCAACAATATAAATTAGGAGTTCTTCTACGTAACCAAATCAACATGTGCTACATTTTTTTACCTTTTTAATTTGGTTTTAAAAGCTATGTGAAATATATAATTGAGAATAAAAATAAATTAATAAAACAAACCATATTGTTCAATTTGTCCTATATGTAATTAAAAATATTAGTATTAAGCCCCCGCGTTGCGGCGGGACCGTAAAACCATGCCAAGTAGCACCAATGTCACGTCATCGCCGACGACCACCAACACCGGAAAAACTCGTAATAAAAAATAAAAACAAAAAATATAAACCGAACAAAAAATAGACGTAAAATCATTAAACCACGCATGTGAAACGTAATATATTAAAAATAATGACTAAGTCGATCTAGGAACCACGCCTTGTGATAGGGTCGTTAAATAGAAAAAAAAAGAATGCGTACAAACATTGAAACCACACACGCACGTTGCGGCATGTTAACTCATAAAATTTAGAACGAAGTATAAAACGAAAATTTGTTGAAAATAAAAAGTATAGGGACCAAAGTTAGAAGTGAAAAATTATAGAGGTTAAATTGTAAAAGATGTAAAAGTATTAGGGTTATAAGTAAAAAAAACAAAAAATAAAAAAAAACACAAAAATGGGTACAACCCACTAAACTTAAAGTACAAACCATAAAACGTAAAAAAAGTTGATAATTAGTAATATATATAATAATGACTTTTGTATTGAGTTATATACTATTATTAAGCCCCCATGCGTTGCAGTGAGAGCCGTAAAACCGTATTAAGTAACACCAATGCGCATCATCGCCATCAACATCAAAAAAATTGTTTTAAAAAAGAAATTAAAAATTTTAAGAATAAAACCGAATGAAAAGCAGACGTATAACCGTTAAACGTTGAACCACACGGACAAAAGGCAAAACATAAAAAATCCGATCTAGAACAAACGCATTGCTTCGATGCTGTTAAATGGTGAAAATCTAAGTGTAAAAATATTGAATCATACACGCATGCTCCGGCGTGCTAACTCATAAAATTTAGATCGAAACGTAATACGGAAATTTTGTAAACGTTGAAAAATATAGGGAACCAAAGTTGAAAGTAAAAAATATTAAGGTTAAATTATAAAAGATATAAACGTATTGGGTTAAAATAAAAAAAATAAAAAAACAAAAAACAAACAAAAGATGAGTACTACATACTAAACACATGGTACAACTCGTGATACATAACAAAATTGATAATTAGTATCCTTATAATTGCAATGATTCAAGTCAAATCAACCATAATATCAACTGAATTCAAATTATTTTAGGGTGCTAATAAATAGACACCCAAAAGTTTAAATCGACACCCCCTATACGCTGCGTATGGGTCCATACGCGACCCATGCCCGGCGTATAGGGGACGACCATTAATGCGACATTAATGACTGACAACCGACGTCACATCAGTTTACCTATACGGGGCGTATAGGCCCATACGCCACGTATAGGTCGTTGTCGATTTAAAAAACAATATAAGGTATACGCCGCGTATGGACCCATACGCGACGTATAGATCCTCGATACGCTATATCTTTCAAACTTTCTCATTTTTACACACTTAAAAAAAACACTCTCGTATAGCACTATACAACACGTATTGATCTTCGATTTTTCTACATCCAGGTACGTATTATTGTTCATACATCATTATTATTTTAATCGTTCATTGATTTAAACGTTAAAGTAGTGTTTTATGCCCTATAATGCGTGATTTAAAAACTGGTATATAGAACTATACGCTGGTACAGCCCCGCGTATAGGGTTATACGCAGCGTATAGTTCTATGGTTGGGGACGAAGACTCATAGGAGGGTATTCTATAAGCGACGTATAGATATATACGCGGCGTATAGGGTGTTGCAATACGTGACTTGTGGCCCATACGTGGGTCCCCTATACGCCGCGTATAGTCCTATACGCGGCGTATAGGGTCGGATTTGACCTATACGTGGCCTTGTGACCCATACGCTGCTACCCTATACGCGGCGTATAGCCCTATACGCGGCGTATAGCCCTATACGCGGCGTATAGGGTAAATATATATATACAAATACATATATATGTATATACGCATATACATATACATACACATATACATATACATATATATGTATATACACATATACATATACATATACATATGTATATGTACATATACATATAACATGTATATGTACAACATGTATATGTACATATACAGATAACATGTATCTGTACATATACATATACATATACATATACATATACATATACATATACATATACATATACATATACATATACATATACATATACATATACATATACATAT
>BJCO01725396.1:0-10530 GCA_018326465.1 Flaveria floridana | reverse complement strand
TCCGCCGAACCATCACCACCACCACCACCACCACCACCACCACCACCACCACCACCACCAAAACTTCCGACTCCACAATGTCATGGTTTGCTCGATCCATCGCCAACACCTTCCAACTCGACATCAACGATGACGAGAACCCCGATCAACAACGCTCCGTTAACCACACCAATAATAATAACAACACTAACAATAATAATAATAATAATAATATATCCACAGATCAAAAACTCGAAGAAGACGATTCGCCTCCATCTCCAGGACGAGGTGTGAAGGGTGACTTATCGGAGATCACAAAAACCCTCACTCGTCAGTTTTGGGGTGTTGCTTCGTTTCTCGCACCTCCACCGCCCGACGAACACTCGGATCAGCAATCGGATCCGGAGGATGGTGCTCCGGAGGGGATATCGGGAATACGGAGGGATTTTGCTGAGATTGGGGGGAGGTTTCGGAGTGGAATTTCGAAGCTGTCGACTAATATACATGTGTCGGAGATTACGAAATTGGCGTCGAATTTTCTTCAGATTTCACCGGAGGGTGATGAGTATGTTTTGTCTAGGGATGCGGAGGCTATTGGTGTCACGGATGAGGTTTTGACTTTTGTTAGGGATATTACGATGCATCCTGAGACCTGGTTGGATTTTCCTCTACCTGAGGATGAAGATGATGGTGAAGGTAAATGTATGATTTATGATTCAAGTTTTGTATGTTTATGATCATAAATGTGATTTCTGCTTTGTTGGTTGGTTGAATGATTTGTATGATGCGTTATCTTGTTAAAGGTTATCCTTTGTTATTACTTGATGCAAAATGCTGCTTGCCTGCTTACTAAGGTTTTTTATCGTGGTATGAGCATGATGTAGTTATTACTTAAGTCAGTATTGAAGAGATTGCTACTTTCGTTAATGGTATTTACACCAGGTTTTGTTAGCTTCGTTGATTTGCGTTTAACTACCTTATTTGTTTGGTGAGTTACTTTTAGACTAGAAAACTGAAAATAAATGTTGTTGTTAATAGGGAAGTTCATTAATTGAAGAAAGCATTGCAGTAGTAATGGTTTGGAATTTACTCTTTAATACAACTGAGAAGTAGTCAGGTTTGACTGTCAAAGTAGAAGAGAAATTTGATTTTGAGATAGAAGAAAACGGAAAAGATCCTTGTATTTTGCTCTTTGGGGGCATCATATCAATTGCAGCTTTATCCTCTGAATGTCAATCATATGCATCCATTATGTGCAGAAACTCATAGTTGCTGCATTCTTATCACTGGGTTGTATAAAATAGAATAGTTTCATAAACGTGATGCTTTATTTAAATTCTGTTTTCTTATCTTTTTCTTTTCCAGATTTTGAGTTGTCTGATGCACAACAAGAGCACGCTCTGACTGTTGAAAGTTTGGCACCGAGATTGGCTGCTCTTAGGATTGAACTCTGCCCTGGTTATATGAGTGAAAGTTCCTTTTGGAAGATTTATTTTGTACTTTTGCATCCAAGACTTGAACCTCAGGCTGCTGAACTTCTTTCAACACCTGAGGTAAGTTTTCCAGGAAACATTCATGGGTTTAGTGTATTTCAGCTTCTTGATATTTATTTTCAACTTATGGGAGACTCCAATCCAGTTTTCCCAACTTTCAATTCATGAACCTAAATTATTTAAAGTTTACAAAGTTTTGAACACAACATTACCAGATTATTGTTGATATTAGAAGTGATATTGAAATATATGATGTTGGTGCATATGCTATCTTCTATCTATGAGATATTAGATATATGTCTGCACTCTGCAGTATAAAACAAGCTTCAGTTTTGTGCAGAATGTGTATTCAACAATTGCAATTGTATGTATTTGTTGCTTGCTTTTTATGTTTTTCTCTAATTTTATTGTAATTAAGTTTTTATGCAAAGAAAAACAAGGATGATTGATGTCATCCGTAACATAAGATGACATTAGGTCTTAGGATATATCTGATTATTGGCTTACCAGGTTTCTTATAGAGCTTTATTTGACCCCTTGGCATTTTTGTGGGATTTTCTTTTCATATTTTGCAAGAGGCTGTTGGTGTAAAACCCTAGCACAGTTTATGGTTTAATGTTGTCCTTACCAAAGATAACCGTGGTGATTAACACCTCTATCCAGTAGTTGGCTACCTGCTAAAACATATTTGCTTAAGAGCAAAATTATTACCCAAACTTCCATTTTTACCTTTGTAGGAGCGGAGTAGGTGTGTCAATCACTCAGATTTGGAGTGGCCGGCCAATCATCTGATCTTATCCTGAGGCCAATCATCTGAGCTTATCCATGAGGCCATAACTGAACTTATCTATAAGATGGACCATCCCCCCTCCACTAACAATCACCATTGACACTACCATTTTCTTATATTGTATAAAATATTAACTTGAATTTATTGAACAGTTTAACTCACTTTTTTTTCATTTTCTGTTATGAAACAATTTATAGTTAATATAGTTTGTGTTTCAAAACTCATCGTGCAAAACATCATTTCAAGATCAGTTGTCGTAGGATCACTCATGTTTAAAAGTTGGCTTCGTAAAAACAGATTTTATTCATGTTTTTAGTTGTCATAAACACGTTGAAGTACTTGTCTAATGTTTTTACAAAATTATACTCTATCTTAAACTGAATTACCTTCTTGCAGATTGTGAAAGCGAGAGCATCATTGACACACGGGCTGAAGACTCATTCTAACTCACAAACAAAAGAGGATGAAGGGTCAACAAACACTTTTCCCTATTCTGAACATAAGCCAGGTTCTTCTCAAGAAGAACACACTTCCGTGCCACTTGAGATATCTACGCGTCAATCAGCCACATCTGTTACATCAACCGACGCAGAGACTGAAAAACATCACATCCCAAGTCAAGAAATTCAAATTGTAGACAAATCTGTTATTCAAGAGGAACCACAAATTAAGACCAAAGTTGAAGATCAAAACATTCCGTCCAACATTACTTCTAATGCTGCTGAAGATAAAGATGAAGATGATTGGTTGAAAGAAGACAACTCAGAAAACATTGTCACTGGCACAACTACAATTCCCATTGACCATGATGAGGATGTTTCGTTTAGTGATCTTGAGGATGACGACGATGGAGATGCTCCTACGAATTACAAAAAACCCACATCTGGTTCAGATTCATCAGCAAAAGACTCGCGAGATTGGGTTCAGCTGGGAAGTGATTCTTCAGCTGCCGGACAGGTAAGTGGTGCTCACAGCTCGGAGATGAACGGATCTAATGATTGGCTTGATGTTGATGACATTGATATTGCATGACGTTTCATAGTCATCTTTTTCATTCATTGTTATGGAGTATCAGTGTATGTTGGTTTTGTGAATATCTTGTTTACACTCTGCAAGTTTCAATTATGGCTCTTGGCACCTTGTACATAAGTCTGGTTATTAATGTCCCTTAATAATATGTCTTATGCTCATCTTTTTCATACATAGGACTCCTCGTTTATCAGGTACAATACTGTCATGACCACCAACTGTTCACAACCGTCACCACCAATTGTCATTGCCACCATCACCACGAACTGTTGGCTGTCAACATCACCACCAACATTATGTATCCCCATTCTCCAACTTCACCTTTATCTACAAGCCCTTCATGAACCCTGCTTCTCAGTTTGTCATTAACCCTAAGTTCCAGGTCAGAGTCATGGTATCGTCAACCAATTCTTCATTCTAATCCTCATTTCACTGTTTTCCTTAGCCTTATATTTTCCAACATCGCATTCCTAGAAAGTGACATGCCGCCGGCCGCCCTCCATTGAGGGCCACCTTCAATCTTGCAATGCCCATTTTCTTTGATGAAATGTTTAACTCAGTTTCACAAAAGAATCGATATATAAACATGTTATGTAATGTTATTTTGAATGTTTCTTTTGCATTAATTCACTTGTCTAAAACCACACTGTGATACCATATTTTAACCATGGTGTAAAATTTAAATGTGAACCGTTATCTAGAAGTGAAAATTTTAATTTTCATATTTTAATCTACACCATGAAAGATATTTGAACTCTTGTTAATTCATAATGTATGTTGACACATGAATTTATAACATAAAATTTTTTTTGAATAGATATTGTCTTTCATTATAAAACCCAGTTTACAAATTCAGACACACCTAATTTGGTCCATAATTCCTAGCCGATTAAACATTGTGTAGGTGACCACTGACCACTACAAATATTTGTGAAGACAATTGTCTGAAATCTCAATAGCAGGGGTGAATGTCAACTTTTATAAAGTACAGGGCCGAATATGAAAAGTTTGAAATTCGACACTATATATTTTCATCGGAAAGTTCCAGTGTCGACGGACGCTCTTCAATCGCTCATTCGTCCCGAGGTTCGTCAATTGCACTTGCATACTTTTGATTTTACGGTATTGTTTCTTGTTACTGCAATCCCTAGATCGAACGCTAGAAAGAATGTTTGATTGATTCTTAACATATTAGCAGAATCGATCTTACAAAAACCCTAATTTTGTGTAATTCATCAGAATTGTTTGTCGTAATGGATTCGTAGCTGTTAAAAAGGGATTTATTTGTCGTTGCCATTTTAGGGCATTAAGGTTTATAACTTGACTTTAATGGTCAAAAAATAGCTGTATTTTTTACCAAATACCTGAATCAGATGTTCAGTGTCTGATTTTGACCAAATTTGTATTTGTTTGCAGCAATATAAAATTATATGGATTCTTGCAGTTTCTTCATATGATGTGATATTATGCTTGTATTTTTTTTAAACATTTTTATCATCTAGAGGGTTTAGAGATGTCATTACCAGATGAGTTATGGAGGTGGATATTGGAGTTAGGAGTGAAAACATCATGTTTGACCTACAAAGATCTATGTTGTCTATCCATGAGTTGCAGACGCCTTAATCGTCTATCAACAGAAGACGTTTTGTGGTCAAAGTTGCTATCGTTCGACTTCCCTACACACCAATTGTCTTCTTCTTCAACCAACCGTCAGTCTGCCAAATCAATATACGAAATCAGATTCGAGAAGGATAAAGTGAAGAAGCTTTTAGCAGAACGGAGAGTTGTGCTTAGAATAGAGTCTCAGATACATGAACACAAAAGAAAGTTGCAGGAGATTGAAGTGCAGTTAATAGATGAAAATGAGAAAATTAAAGCAGCAATTGATGAGTTAAAAAGGTTAAGAACAGTAAAGCATGCTTCAACCGCATTGAAGGTGTGGCAGCCTGATATCATCCGCAGTAGACAAAAGCAGATTGTTGAGAACTGTAGTGTGCCGGTTGATATTAGGATTAACGCCTTAGAGATGGAGATTAAGCTTTGTAAGCAACACATTTCGGGATTTCTTAAAGCCCGGAAAGACGAGAACGATAGACTTGAAGCAGCAAAGGACCGGTTGTCGAAGGTCAAATATCATCCCCTGCAAAGTTCTGGTCTTGAAGATGGTTCAAGAAACAGTAGAAAGATTTCAAGGAAGATGTTAAAAAGAGTGAAACATGAGTGAAGTTTAAAGATTCCATTTTGATATGTTGTTGTAGCTTCCAAATGTAACAATTTTATAGCTGGAGTTTTAACGTATATGAATCTTGAAATCAGGCATACTTAGAAGTCTAGAACAAAGATGGTTTGGTTTCAGGATAATAATTATGTAAAATTCAATATAATGGTTATTACAGTCATTTAATGCTTTCTAATAGAACCAATTTGCTTTGTAAAAATCAATCAATCAATCAGTTGTGGATTATTAATAGTTTTTCTATAAAAGAAAAAGCAGAAAAAAGTCGCAATTGCTGGAATCATAGTTTTATTAACCTGAAAAAGCCAAAATACTGCAAATTTGATGAAAACCCCGGCAATACATTTGAAATGTGCGGGCGTCATATTCTGCCAACCAAACGGATAGTTTGAAAAACATTTGGAAGCAAACCAAACTCTAGGTAGAGCTGTTCAACAAGGCATTTAAGCAGAGACGTTATCAACTCAGACTCAAGCCAATAGTAATACAAACCAGACTCAATATTTCCAGCTGATCCAGAAATTAAACTAGTATTAAGCTCGCCATGGGCTCATGGCTTGATGAGTTTGGCTCATTTTCTCAGTTTTGTTGATTTAGTATATTTGTTAATAAAAGCGTCAATTTAACTACTACAATAGTAATACAACACAAAACCATCAATAGACAAAGACATGAGCTAATTTATAGGTTATACGAGCTAATTCAGCTTAAATTTTTTAAACAAGCAAGATGCGTACAAATTAAACTCGGCTTGGCCATTTATACAAGCCAGTGAACTAAAATAAAATCGACTAACGTTTTTAACTAGCTAATTTATACGAGTAAACAAGCCAGTTGCGAGCGATTTGAATATGTTTAAACATTCCAAGAAAAAAAAACAGAACAATTCTCTGGTCTAACATTACATCCCTGTAACCAATTATTCTAACAGTTTGAACTATGAATGAAACTAAAACAGTAATAATGCTTAATAATCTGGGAACAAAACTTGCAACCTCATGAAAACACAACACCTGATGAACATAGAACCGAGAAAGAATCTTCATTTGTCAAGTATGAACCACTGTACACACGTGGGTACACCAAAAACATCAGAGACAACCAAATAACTTCACTTTAAATCGTGCTTATTTGGAGATGTTTAAGATGATTTTGCGTCGGTTTCTTTTGCAGCTGCTTCTTCCTCGAGCTTCTTCTTCCAGTATTCATCCACCGGTGGTCCAAATATGGCTTTTCCAGACACGATGCCGATACTAAAACACACACACACACACACGCAGTTAATTAGGGTTTTCACCTTCAAATATACACAGACTATTCGACAACAAGGGTAAACATCTAATTCAGGGCAAATTGATCTGTGAAATCGATTGAACACTTTCAGCATCAGATTGAGGGGCTATTATGCAATGTAAACACTAAAGTAGGGTGTAGATCCAGATGAATCGAGTTTATGAAGTATAAAGAGAAGATCTTACACGACGGCTCCAATAACCATAGGAAGCGAGAGGAATCTTCTTCGATTGAACATCTTCTCTGTTAAACACCAAAACCCTCGATCCGTTTCTGTGATTCGTTTCAAGTTTTGGTGTCGATTGTTGATATGGACGTTCATCACTTCATTGGGTTAACTGGATATTGATTAAAGTCTCAACCTTGAGGCCCATTAGTAAGAACCATTTATCATAATAGTTCTTAATGTATATCTTGAAGTACAAAAGTAAGGCCCATTTACCAAATCATAGAAACAAAAACACCACCTTGGGCTATGGGGTAGGCGTGAGACTAGGGGTGTGCAATTCGCGGGTTGACCCGTTTAAGACCCACGAATCGACCCGTGAAAACTGAGACTGACCCGTGTATGGGTTAGCAGTTCCGGTCCACGGTTCGGCTTCCATGTTGTAAATGGTTATGGGTCAGTTTCGGTCCAAACCCGCGGGTATGAGCTTGGTTTTGGTCCGGCCCGATTACAATTAGGCAAAAAAAAGGCATTGGTTTTTTCCTTTTTAGATGTTAAATGAGTTGCATTTGAACACTAAAAATGTAAAAAATATTTTACTTGCATATAATAAAAGTGTTCAGATCAATAAACTTTTAGTCGGTTATAGATTAATACTATTGCACGTTAAACCTAAATTAGTTCATAAATGGGTCATGACGTCAACTAATGTACGGTTTGTATTTTAATCTGGTACCAACTTTTCTATATTACAATAACGAGTCTAAGAAACAAATCCATTGATTGGTTTTGTTTATATTTTTATGTTTTATTTTTCTCACGACAAAAGGCATGAACCTAAAAAACTTTTGCGGTTCGGACAACCATATTATGCTGAACCGACCCGTTTAACTCGGTTCGGTCCGGCCCAGCCTGAACCGTACGTAAATGTTCCGGTTCTCAGTTCTTCATATATACCACTTATCGGTTTCGGGTCAAGGGCGAGTTGGTCCGGTTCGACTCGGTTCCGACCCGTTGCTCACCCCTAGTGGAGACGTGAAACATCACTTTCTCTTACACTATCCCCGTCACAGCGCTCGTGGCCGGCCCATGGCTGACGTGGACGACACCAAGACGATGGGAGGGGAGATGGAGATGAAGGATCCATGGGTAAGGGCGGTGGAAAGGGAGGTGGTGGTTGCCCCACCACTATAAAATTAATTCTAAAGTTAAAAATAGTGGTGGGTTTCTGCTATTATAAAATGATTTTAAAAGATTTTAAATTAAAATATTTTTAACTAAAATGTTTTAAAATTGTTTAATTAAAATACTAATTTAAGTATCATATTTTAATTAAAATGTGTTAATTAAATAAAAAAATATTTCTAATTTTTTTACGTTTATAATACTAAACTAATTAATTAGAGTTTAGTTTAATTATTGTTTCTATCTATTAACTTTGTATGATCGTTTTTATTTTGTTGTTTTATGTTGTTGTTTTAATTTTATTTTAATGTGGTTGTGGTTTTAATTTTGTTATTTTCTTATTTAGAATTATTTAATTTAAGTATTCAACTTGATCATTTGATATTTAATTTCATTATTTATTTTATAAAATATATTTGTAATAATTTAAATATTTTTATTTAAAGTAAATAAAAAAATATGAGGTGGAAAAATAAAGTTATTTGTGAAAAGGATAGTGTTGGAGGTAAAAAAGTGTTTGTGGAAAAGTGAGCTGAAGCATTGTGAACAGTCTTAGGTGTTAAGAGGCGTGAAGTGGGTGCCCGTGAAGAATTCAATAGGTGTGAGCAGAAGAGGTGAACGTTTGATGACGGTCTTAGGACCGTAAAGTAAGACTTGTTTCTTTATTTTTTTTCAGGCACACACCATAATAAATAGTAACTAAAAGTTTTGTAATTTTTCATACTAGAACACGCTAATCTATATATTTAATACGTCTTCATCATCACCAATGCCTAAATAATTACCAAGGCCTAAATAATGAAATCAAAGGCTTAAAACACTACTTTTATAAATTTTAAATTAAGATTAGTATAATCATGTGTTTCATATAGTTTTACAGAAGTTATCAAGTATCCTTCCGCTGACCTGAACTCTAAAGCAAAAGCATTGGCTTTAGAGGTTTATAGAGAATACAACGGCCGTGTACTATCTACTTATTAGCCCGGTTATAACCGTCTTGGGTCAAGAAGCTTCACCACTCCCTCTTACTCATAACTCATATTAGCACTCTCTATGTATTTGTGTGTGCGCGTGTGTGCACAAATATATAGACGACAACACTTATCCGTCTTTTAGTGCTTTCGTCAGGATCATGACTACTCGCTATGAAAACACAATTCACCTAATTGAGCTTGAGCACATATTCCCGTCTATCCTAACGAAGGAAGCAATATAACCCTTCGCACTACAAAGGAAGTAACTCAGAGTTGGTCTGAGTGGTGGTTATCACCTTTAGCGAAAATAGAGATCTAACAATTTTCGGGTCCATTAATGTTTATTAATATACGACTACGAGAATAAAGGGTGTAACTCCTTAGTCACTATAGCCAATAGTTTTTGCATCCCTTTTTTAATCTTTTGTTTTATTTATTATGTTCTTACCTCAAGTTTCTTTTCTTTAAACATGTTTCACACTAGAGTTAAAAAAAAACATAATTTAAGAATGGAAAGAATGGACCCAGGTTAACGAATTACAAACACAAACATATTATTATATGAGAAAAATGGTCTGAAGGTCTTAGATCAAAATTCTGAATTACATCATTTAATCTTTAAAAACTATCTGATAACCTTTATGGTGTGTATTTAAAAAAATAAAAAAAAGACTTTTATGGTGTTATAAACATTAACAAATAGAAGGAAAAAAAAATCACTAACCACCTGTTAAGTGATTTTGAAAATACAAATTAAAGGCATTATTGAGGGTGTGTGGGTGGGCTATCGCAATGGATCCAAAGTCCAAAATTTTTCTTGTTTAGGTATCGTAGATCAATTACATATATAAACAGTAATTACATGCTTTAAAGGGACGTAACATGACATCTAGACCAACGATAGAGCTGTGTACATGTACATATGGCCTAGATGTGATGTTGGGTGTAAACTTGATGATTATATATTTTTGATATTGGATAGTGATTTGGTATCAAATCTTTATATATAATAAAATAAAAGAGTTTTGTCACTTGTCATCACATTAAACACCATTTGACACATGTCAAATTTTTAAACAAATATTGTCACTTGTCATCATATTAAACACTCATTTAAACTCCAAAAATTTCTCTTAATTTGTTTCCCTAAAATAAAAAGTTTTTAAAGTTTGAATTAATATTATTTTTATTTTATATTCAAATAAATATTAAAATGGAAACCATTATTTGTATTCCTCATAATTTATTTTGAGAAAATAAAAAACCATTTTGTAATATATGTACGCTGATTTTAAACGAAAATTATGGTAAACAGAATCTAAATTTTCAAACATAATGTTAAGAGATTAGTTTTTCATAATTTAATTTTATATACAATCACAATA
>BJCO01725382.1:0-14278 GCA_018326465.1 Flaveria floridana | reverse complement strand
TGCTTTAGGAAAACTGTACATTGAGGTCTTGGGTCAAACCTTTCTACTTTATGTACCTTTATCCTTTTTGCAATATATTAGGATGTGAGCTATGGCATGTCATAGTCACTAGCCAAAAGGCAAATCTGCCTTTTGACTCTACATAGATCATGTTGTCTAATTCGTGTATCCAGCTGGCCTTCAAAGTATGGCCGTCTGTAGGATGTAGTATAAAGTATCTCAAAGTCATGTAATGTATGAATGCTGAATACTGGTAACTTGAATTTGAGAAGCAATATACAACATCCTTGAAAACCAACCACTTGTGTTGTTATCTTGTTCTTTTCTTTCTGAAGTTACTCTTGTGTTCCTAGCATCATCATAACCGGTTCCCCATTTGATCTGTTAAGTGTTCTAATACACTCTCCTCATTGTGTTGTTATGTTGTAAGTGCTAACCCTTCACCCGGTCCAGCAAATATTGTCTAGGCCGAGGGTAGCAGTGCCATTAGAAAGATGAGGTTTCCAGAATTGAAGAAGCTGGTGATTGAGGAGTTCTGTCCTCAAAGGGAGTTGGACAAGATTGAGAGGGGTTTCCTATAGCTGGAGGCGGGAACCATGACCCACCAACAATACACCACCAAGTTCAACGAAATGGCGAGGATGGTACCAGATCAGTTAACGTTGGTGTCGAGGAAGATTAAGAAGTATATCCAAGGATTCCCAGCTGACATTCAAAGGCATTTAATTAGAGCCCGACCAGGCACTTTTAGGTCGGTGGTGGATCTGGCTGGGAGGTTATACGATAAGAGAGAGGTGGCGGTAGTTAAGGTGAAGAAGACAGGTGATGGTCACAGGAACTGGAATGGGAAAAGGTTTGGACATGGTGGATTCACTCCAAACAACAAAAGGATGAAGGTGGATGACCGTAGGGTGGTGTCATCAAGCTCGGGGATGAAGAAGTGTTGTAGATGTGGGAGGGAGCACACTTTTGAATGCAAATGGGGAATGAATGTGTGCTTCAAGTGTGGGAAGCCTGGTCATGTGGCGAACATGTGTGACGCTATACGATGTTATAATTATGGCGAGGAAGGCCATGTGAGCAGGGACTGCAAGAACCCACGGGATGAGGGTTCTGGGATGAAGAAGAATCTAGAAGAAGGAGGATAGAGGGCAAGTGCTAGAGCCTTCACGATGACCACAAAGGAGGCGAGGGTAGACCGCAATGTCGTGTTTGGTATGTTTCTAGTAAATCAAACTTATGCCTCCGTATTATTTGATTCTGGTGCTAGTAGAAGTATTATTTCTACTGCTTTCTGTGATAAATTTCCTGTTAGTAGTAGGAGTATTGATGAGCCATTCGATGTAGAAACTGCTATTGATAAGTCTATTAGAATTTCTTACATAATGAAGATTTTTATATAGAACTAGAAAGCCATAGGTTTTCTACTAAATTGTACGTGATGCCCCTAGGCGGATTTTATGTTGTACTCGGGATGGATTGTGTTGGAGCATATATTGTCATATATAGTGTGCCCGTCGCTTGACGAATACTATAGGTTTAATGTTATACACCTTGTAAACACATGAAACTGGGTCATTCACAGGAGCATAGCGAATGAGACTCAGTCGTATGACTGAGCCATGCTAATGGACCTGTCGTGCGACTGAGAGATGCGATTTGGGCATTCGTAAGACTGAACCATAAGAATGTTCCAGTCGTACGATTGAACCATACGCATGGTCCAGTCGTACGATTGAACCATACCCATGGTCCAATCCCACGAATGGGCCCAGTCGCATCTAATATGGGCCGAGGCCTATATATACCAGTTTCAATGTGTAGAGAGTAAGGTTTTTAAGAGGTAGTCCGCCCGGGGCCTAGGTGCTGCCGGATGAGAGGGGAGATCATGCTCGATCTCCCCTTGCTAAGAGTCTTGATTCTTAAGTTGTAACGAGCTTAAAATCGTTATGTTTTATCAATGAAATCATTTGATTATTGTTCGTGTTATTGATTGGCTTTTGGTTTAGACTGTTATTTATCCTTCCGTCAAGAACACGCTCAGATGTTCATCGATCCAGTGACTTCACAGATTGGTTAGTAGCCTACGAGGCAAACATCATGTGTCCCAAGAAAATGATTCGACTAGTTTCGCCGATGGAAGTTTAGTGACGATTTATGGTGATCGCTTCACTACGGCTCCAAAGGTGATTTCGATGGCAGTGGCAGAGAAGTGCATGAAGCGTGGATGTAATGCCTACTTGGCTTACGTAAAGGATGTGGACACGTCAGTACCACGACTGTCTGATGTACCAGTTGTATGTGATTTCCCGGACGTGTTCCCAAAAGATTTAATAGGTGTGCCACCGGATCGTGAGATCAAGTTTCAAATTGATTTGATACCTGGTGCTCAACCTGTTACCAAAGCACCATATTGATTAGGTCCTACCGAGATGAAGGAACTAATGTATCAACTGTAGGATTTGATGGATAAAGGGTTCATTCTACCGAGTATCTCTCCATAGGGTGCTCCGGTCTTATTCGTAAAGAAGAAAGACAGTAGTATGAGGATGTGCATAGACTACAGGGAGTTACACAAGCTAACGGTGAAGAACCGATATCCACTACCAAGGATTGATGACTTGTTTGATCAGCACCAAGGCGCTAGTTGGTTCTCAAGGATAGATCTCCGATCTGGCTACCATCAGTTAAAGGTGAAGGAGCAAGATATCCTTAAGACAGCTTTTCGCATGCTTATGGACACTACGAGTTTCTTGTTATGTCTTTTGGTCCTAACACGCCAGCTTCCTTTATGGATTTGATGAACCAAGTGTGTCAGTCAATGCTAAATAAATAAGTGATCGTGTTTATTGATGATATCCTGATTTATTCAAAGAACGAGTAAGAACACGCCAGCTAAATTTGCGAGGTGTAAGAGACACTTAGAAAAGAGAAGTTGTATGCTAAATTTTCTAAGTGTGCTTTTTGGTTATGTGAGGTTTAGCTTTTGGGTAATGTTGTTAATGCTGAAGGAATTATGATGGACCTGGCAAAGGTTGAGACAGTGATGCAATGGAAGTCTCCAAAGACGCCATCCGAGATCCATAGTTTCTTGGGTCTGGCGGGTTATAACAGGAGATTCATCCAAGACTTCTCCAAAATAGCCTCACCTTTGACCAAATTGACCCGTAAGGATGTGAGGTTTATGTTTAGTCCAAAATAGGAGTATGCTTTTGAGGAGTTAAAGACAAGATTAACTCAAGCTCTTGCCTTAACGTTACCTAAAGGGAGTGAAGACTTAGTAGTATATTCGGATGCTTCTTATTCAGTACTGGGTTACGTGCTGATGCAGCGAGGAAGGATAATTACCTACGCATCCCGACAGCTGAAAACCCATTGTGTCAACTACCCTACTCATGACTTAGAGCTTGCAGCGGTGGTCTTCGCATTGAAGATTTGGAGGCACTACTTATACAGGACGAAGCGCACCAGCTTCACCAACCATAAGAGCATGAAGTACTTCTTCGAGCAAAAGGATTTCAACATGAGATAGAGGAGATGGTTAGAGCTAATCAAGAATTATGACTGTGAGATCCATTACCATCCCGAAATGGGCGGATGTGGATCCCTCGTTACGGAGACCTACGGAGGAGGATAACAAATGAAGCTCATAAGACTCGATACTCGAGTCTTCCTGGTGCCACGAAGATGTTTCAGGATATGAAGAGGGATTATTGGTGGCCAAGTATGAAGCGCTACGTAGTAGATTATGTGAGCAAGTGCCTTAGTTGTTCGCAAGTGAAGGCAAAACACCAAAAGCCATGTGGGAGGATCCAACCATTGGATATACCTGATTATAAGTGGGAACACATCACCATGGACTTCATAACGAAGCTCCCTCATACGACGAAGGGGTACGATACCATCTGGGCGATAGTTGATCAACTGGCAAAGAGCACTCACTTCTTACCAATTCGGGAAACGTATTCATCCGAGAGACTGGCGATCTGTTCATCAAGGAGATTGTAGCTCGTCATGGTGTGCTGGTGTCTATAGTGTCGGATCATGACACCTGGTTCACATCGATGTTTTGGAAGAGATTCCATAATGCGATCGGGACGAGGCTACACATTAGCATGGCTTATCATCCTCAGATAGATGGTCAGTCTGAAAGGACGATTCAGACGCTTGAGGATATGATTCGAGCACGCGTGATCGATTTAGAGGAAGTTGGGACGATCACTTACCGTTAGCAGAACTCTCATACAACAACAGTTATCATGCCAGTATTAGCATGCCACCGTACGAGGTGCTATACGGTAGGAGGTGTAGGACGCCCGTATGTTAGGGTGACATTGGACAGAAGGAGTTAGGAGGTGTCGAGGTGATCAAAGCTACGACGGAAAAGTTATAAAGATTAAAGCCTTTATGAAGGTAGCAAAAGATAGACAGAAGTCGTATGCCGACAATATGCCTAGAACGATCGAGTTCAACATAGGTGATCGAGTCATGTTGAAGGTCTCGCCTTGGAAAGGGATTATCCAATTCAGAAAGCGAGGTAAACTGAGCCCAGGGTATAGGACATTTCCAAATCATCACACAAGTAGGAGAGGTGGCCTATCGATTAGAATTGCCAGACGAGTTAATTGGAATTCATCTAACTTTCCATGTATCTCACCTGAGAAAGTGTTTAGTTGAGTAGGATATGATTGTTCCACTGGAAGACACCGAGGTGGATGAACGGCTCAATTATATGGAGCAACCAGTGGTAATCATTGATCGTAATAAGAAGAGGCTGAGGAATAAAGTGGTTCCACTAGTGCGTGTGAAGCGGAAACACCGGAAGGGTTCGGAGTCTACATGGGAGACTGAAGAAAACATGACACAGCATTACCCACGGTTATTCAAAGTGTGACGGGTTTCGGGGACGAAACCTCTTTAAGGGGGGTGGACTTGTAACACCCAGAATTTTGTAAAAATAAAAGAAAGAAAACTAATAAGAAAAGAAAGACAAAGTATCATGAAGAAAATGAGAAGGGACAACAGTGGAGGGAATAAAGTGTAAAAAGGACAAAATAATATTATTATTATGTTTAAAGTGGGCATGGCCGCCCACTACTTCTGTTACATCACTTCTTTCAGGAGTTTAGAGAGAGAGAGTAGAGTTTTATTGAGTTCTAGAGAGAAGTAGAAGAAGCTGCTAAAAGGTAAGATTTTCTTGTAAATGTTCGGTTTCAACCGAGTTTTTAGCTTTAGAATCGAGTTCTACGTGTACTTATGTGTTTATGTGTGTCCGGATATATATGTTCTCGGTGTTTAGGTGTTGGAAACCTTTGAAAGTTCAAGTTTGAAGGAGTTGAGTTTGGAAGCAGAAAAGGTGAGTTTCTAGACCTTGGCTTTTACTTGTTTTATCACTCCTTTGGGGTTGAAAATGCATATAAATGGTTTTTACAAATGTTGTATGCATACTCGTACGTATTTATCCATGTATGTTGATGTTCTGTCGTTGTTTATGCTTTGTAAGTGCTTAGAATAGTAGTAAGAAGCTTAGACCAAGTTAGTATGATGTTTGGGACTGAAAATTTTAGTAAGACATGTTAAACAGGTGGTCATGCGCTTACGTAAGGCTCATGCGCCTGAAATTTGCCTTAGAAAAGCTTAAGTGATGTCCATACGCCCAAACAGTACCCTCATATACCCAAATAGTACCCTCATGCCCCAAATAGTGTTGAAGCGCCTGAAACACTTAGAAATTTTTCTGAGATTTTTGGAAAGATCAAAATTTTAGGGTTTTTACCCTAGTTTGACTTAAGGCTTATCTGTGCTTATTTTATGCATGGTTATGTTCTGTTCTTTTGTTCCATATATATATATACATACATACATACATATATATATATATATATATATATACTAGTAAGGAACCCGTGCGATGCGGCGGCGACGACATCGACATATTTCACAATGCGATATTTGTTTTCAGAATACATGTGTGGCTTCTATTGTATAATCTATTTATGTCATAAGCATCACAAAACTCAATTAAATAATAGCATACGAATAAAAAAATGTTTTTCATAAACATAGTACGTTAAAACTAAACAGAGTACATAGAAAGGTTACCCAACTTTTGTCAAATTTCTCTTTTACATAATCAGTAATTTCTAGAACAGAAAAAAACATCCAAGTTTCGAAACTTTATTTACGGTGATCTTTTTGGTTTACCAGCTTCCTGATGCCACGTCAAAAGAAATTCAACTTTGCATGTAATCATTTTTTACCAGGTAACTTGTATGAGTACATGGATGGCCTTAAATCATTATTTTAGTTTCAAGGTTCTAATTAATTTTTTAGTTTAGTGCCTTATATGAAATTAGGTCGACCTCAGGACAAAAAAGGAACAAGGATTCAATATACAAAAGTATGTACACCTTAGGGGACAATGAATCACAGGATAAAGTTACCTCAATTGGTATTTGAGTAGGTTTTTTAGGAATGTCTTGCAGGGAGAGGGTTGGAACAGTTTTCAGAGCTTCTGGTGCGTCAGGAGTTTCTTGCTTCAGTTTTAGCTCATGTGTCGTATGTGCCAACTCAGCAAGATCTTCCTCGGTCATACTTCTTTTAAGTTTCTCTAAATTTTCTCTCTCTACTGCTTCATCTTGAGAAGCTTCTCTGGATCAGGCTGTTGAACAGTATATAAAGTTATAAACCATACTCCTAAAAAAGGACCATAAAAACAAAATAAAAAACAGTACCTGCGTTTCAATTGTTACACGGTGAGGATTATTTAATATATATTTCTCTATCAGTGGAGCAAATACTGCTTTTGATCCTTCCTTTTCAATTCTAGCTTTCAAAGCCGCTAGAGGTTCCTGGTATTTCAATGGTTCAAATGGATCCATATCATAAATCCACTTCCCATGTAAGCACAATAAATAAAACAAAATAAAATTACAAATAAGCTTGAGTTCCATAAACAACAGAAAGTACTCATGTTAAGTGCAACTTACAACAGCACGAAGCATCAAGGCAAGTCCACGAGGAAAAGATCCAGTGTTATTTTCTCTAAGAGAAAACTCGAATGCGTTCATGGACGCTTCCACAGCCTCCATGTTGAAACCTTCATTTGCCAGATTTTCGAGTGTGTTCATGGTTAAAGTCTCAACTTTTTGAATGTTTTCTTCAGAAACACCCTTTAATCTAATGCTGAACTGAGGCTGAAGAAGCTCATCTTCCATTCCACCACCAATAATGGCATCTCCCAGACCACTTTCAAGCAAAATTTTCCTTAGTGGAGATGCAGGGGTTCCCAGCAATAAATGATCAAGAAATCCAAGTGCAAGCTCAGTTTCTGAATCCAAAGGCTCATCAGAAAGCAACCAATTAAGGCATACCATGTGATTTTTCGTCAGATCACCACCATCAGCAGCTGGATATTTCTCAACTACTCTAACTGGCTTAGCAAACAGTTTTTGTGTTTCAATTATTGATTCATTACGAGCTGGACTTGCATCAAACATATCCAGATATTCTGTTTGGAGACAGTGTTATTAGTAAGCCAAAAGAAGGATCCATGCTTTTGTTTTTTCATATATTAAGTTGAAACTTAATTAATTTATAAGTTTTACCACTTAAAATATGCAGGCGCTCAATTGGATCATCATCTCCATAAACCATATCCTGGCATTGATTGGATGGTAATATTTGCGGTGAAATTCCTGTGTGTTTCATATTTAGTTAAAAGTAAGTACTCAATGATGGTAATTAACAGATATACTATCAATAACAGGATGTTAGAGAAAGAGCCCTTCAACAAAGGAATAAAATAGTTCATAGAAAGCACCCAGAACAAAAACAAACCTTGAACTCTTCAAATGTGAGTTTAGGGATAACTTTTGGATCGCCTCCACTGTCAACACCATAAGCATTGTCTGGAAAAATGGCCTGCAAAAATTATAATGTGACATTAGCCATAATGTTTTAGATGTAAATGTTTTACAAAGATGAAATAACTGCATACAGAGAAAACGTAAACAAAGAGGTTCGACATATTCAGGCGGCGCAAAGTTTATACTTTATAGACAAGATCATGGATTAAGCAACAATTAGGTAGCACAAAGTTCTATAGACAAAATCATAGACTCATCAAAGCTCCTTGATCTTGCACGGGTTGGAGATTGAAATCACTATATGGTTTATAATTTCATTGGCATAAAGAATTTTCCATGACTCTTGACCTTTTATATACATGGGTGGCCTATTATTCACAATCCCTAAAAATGTCGATCTAGCTACTAAGCACTCACAAGTACAAGTTTTTTTGCAAGTATAATTATTTTACTACAAACCAAACATTAAAAATCATATAATTTACACAATTTTGTTTGAATCAATGAACATAAACATATATTTTATCGTGAGTGATAACCTGTCTACAACGAAAACTCGTCTTTTTCTCAATCCACTCTTACAGAACACAAAAAAGCAAAGCAAAAGTCAGAACAGAATTGGAGATTATAAGGTGAATTGTAAAGAAAGTGTGTCACTAGTCCTTGATTTTATGTATTCTACTATGCTGGAAAACAAAAATATACATGCCTACATTCTATCCAATAAACAAAATGGGTGCAGCTTCAATAGAAAAAAAGGATAAACATGGATGTGTTTCACGAGTTATAACTCAGATCTATAGCAGAGAAAATGGTTTCCACTAATGATCAGACTTACCTACTGAGATGTTCAGCCTAATATGTTATCAGGCTGGGAGTACACACCTTTCATCTCATTGAATACAACACCTGAAAGTAGCATTATAAAAGATTAAGACCACACATATGCATGCCATTTTCATTTTCGTAAGATATCATAACATGCTCAATATAGAAACATACTAATTAGTGCAATGCTACGAATAGTCGAATATAGCATTACAACTATATAGTCTATTTATATGTTTGTGTCATCAGCTGGATGTCATCAGTTGTAAAACTCATAAAGTTGTTTAAGTACATGGATTAACAGGATTCTTACAGGTTTCAAATTTTGAATATGGAAAACAAAACCATGGGTATGCATTCCACTTCCCCCAATAGAAATATGAATTCTTTGAAGATGGAACAAAAGATAAACCGTCAAACAAACAATGCTATAGTCATTAACTTTCTATCATAAATCAAAACCTTAGTTTGGTATCTGGAAACCAATAAACAGAAAAGAAATGAAAGATATTTATTTCCTAGAACCTAACACAAGCAAATGCAGTTCAAACAACATTAAACTACCCTATTGTCATAGAAATCTAACAAACAATAACCAGCCCTATTTTTCATCTTCTTCACCAACATTAAACTACATTCATTGACAACACCCCAAATTATTCAACAGGAAACTGCTACATTAACATATTTGCATCTTGATTTCCTCAGATTTCTAACGCAAGACTTAAAAATTCATACAGAAATCAACCATATGGCGTAAAAGATAATGCCTAAACAGCTCTTGAGCATGAACCACATACAAGAGCAAAGATATATCCACATAAACAAAAACCTAACTTGATTCCAACACACATGAACAACAACATACATGAACACCAAATTGGTAGGTGAAATAGGAAGAGAAGAATAGCACTCACATATGGTAGACGAAATCCTCACGTATGGTAGAGTAATTCTTCACGTTTTGAAGTGTATAAATCGATCAAGATGTGTGCCCATTTGAAAATGCCCGCCCATTTGAGTATCACCAAAGCCCGCCCATTTGATAATCGATCGAGAAGTGTATATTCGGATCTGCAGAAGAAAAGAAGGTCGTAGACCTTCTTAATTTGTCTTCAGTTCTGCGAACTCCGTTCCTTTTGTCTTGGTGGTTCTGATGAAGATGATGGAGATGAAACACATTGTACAGATACCTCAAACAAGTTGTAAAGTATGCAACGCAACTTGTACATCTCTTAATTTTAAGAGTTTTGAGTGAAAAGACAATATTGCCCTCCTCAAATGCTTATTAATATAGTATATATATATATATTGATATGTGACTTTACATGATGTGTTTATAATCATAAACGTAAAGTATTATCATTAAAAAGAGATAAGAATATTGATAATGAAAGTGGAACATAAAGAACGAATGAATGAAAAGGATTGCAAATAGAATGAAAGGAGGATCGCAACTCATGAGAGTTGTTAGCTCAACTGTGTGTATTATAGCGTGCGATTTTTGCTAACCCATGAGGGTTCACAGACAGGGGGGTCAGTCTTGGTGATTGATCCATAGTACGAAACAAGATCCTTGTCACTTTACACTGGATATGATATGCTTTGTGCCTGGATATGATATGGCTTTGTGCCAGGAAATGAAGAGGCTTTGTGCCCGGAATGGTGGCTTCGGGCCATGATGGGGGTAAAGTTTTGACAGGATCTAGAAACAGTGAAAGATAATGATAAAGTACAAAATGAACGAATGCGTGCGGTAATGAATGATAAATAAGGTTGTGCCTTGTTTTATGTACGATGAATGCTCACGTACGAAAGTAAAGAAAGTATTTTATTAAGAAAGAGTATTTTCATATATAAACTGTATAAAGTATTTCAATACTTTAAAACTAGAACTCACTCAGCAATGCTGACTTTTATGCATTTATAGTTGGTAGGTAATTTTGCTGAGGATGGCACATAGGAAGGCTACTCGGCAGGGCAAGATTGGCATCCATTCACGCATATTATTATTGTTGTTTTGTAATGCAATTAAATGATGCTTTTGTAACTTAACAATGTTGTATTGCTTAACAACAATATTTATCAATGAAATGAATGGTTTTTGTTAACTAACTTCCGCTGCTATTTATAAATTATTTATAGTTTTATCTAATAATGCAATGATTGACCGACTGTGACATCTCCAGGAACGAGGATTTGCATGAGATCTCCAGGAAGGGGACCTTACAGTTTCCTAGCAATGTATCTAGTGGAATGTTTGGGCTTGACAAAACCAAAGTGAAGTGTCACAACTGTAACTAGATGAGACACTTTGCTAGGGAGTGCAAGGCACCCAGGACAAATGGTGGCCAAGCACAACCCAAACCAAACTACACTGAAGAAGCTCCACACACTAGGAAGGCCAAGCAGCAAGTTACAGTTGCTATTGAAGAATGAGGCTTTGATTAAAGCTTTTAAGTAGAAGATGTGTCTCCAAACAAAGCACTGATGGCAGATCTTGATGAAGCCAAGGTATTGGAACATCTTTGTACCCCAGAGTGCGTTGCTAAAGTAAAAAGATATAGGTCCTATAACTTAGAGATGAGATCTGATCTTAGTCCTTAAACATCTTAAAATCTAATTTCAAAAGAGCTGAACATGAGTATAAGTTAAAAATAGAAGACTTAAAGAAAACCTTTTCAACTCTTAAACATGAGCATACCAACTACAGGACTCAAATCAAAGATCTCATCACTAAGTTAAGTTAGTGTCATGCTAAGCTTGTGATCAGTAAAGCCAAGGAAGAGAAACATGTTATTGAAGAAGAGACCTTCAAGAACATAATATCCTCATCCCTGCATGCCAAAGTATGTTATCAAAACAAATAGGGACTGGGATCTAGTGAGATAGCTCGTCAACACACACTATTATCTGTAAGATTTCCGAGGTGTGGAACTAGTCAAGATGAGCTTCCATCCATAGATCCTAATGATAAAGAGCATGAAGAGGAGATAGTGATGGATAGATCGGGGAAGAGTGTAGGAGATCTTCCTGACAAGGGTCACTATTCTCCTAAAGAGAGAAAGAAGTCAGGGGTGACAAAGTCAAAGAGGAAGAACTTGATTCGAGCAACTAAGAGAAGATCAAAGAGAGCTCAAGTGATCAGGGAAACCTTCAACTCTAAGCAAAAACACGTTTTTATCTTTGTAGCTTTTGAAGTGGTGAAGACTGTGGATACAACCTTGAACTTTTGTACCAAGAGTTCAAGTTCATGTCCAACTCATCCCTATGGAGGATTAAAGACTGATCAGTTGTGTAACATACTACATAACTTGTACCATCCACCTCTAAAGGCAAGCTTCACCCTAGGAGGTTTGCTATAACATCTGAAAGGATGGGGATGGAGATGGAAAGTGATCAAACTCAATCTTCTATTCATAAGAAGACCCTCAGAAGAAAGCCAATTGACTACATTATGTATGGTAGTATTTCTTATCTTGCTAAGGATTGCTTCTATAATCCTAAAATTATTGTCAACATAACAAGGAAGAAGACTTCTGAGAGGAACAAGAAGAAGAAATCTTCAAAAGAAAGTCGTGTTTCTTTCAGAAGCTCCAAAATGAAAATGAAGACAAGTGGAAAACTTGCCTTCAAAATATATTTTGGTCTCAGAAGAAAGCAAGATCTTCCGAAGGGTCAGTCTCCAAAACTTCCAAAGTATTGAAGGTCAAGTCTAATCTTCCAAAGATGGTGTGGAAGATAAAGGAATACCATTTCACTGAAAGTTCTTCATTAACAACAGCAAATGATCCCCAAAGTCTTACAATAGGATCAATTGCTATTGCATTGTCTTCAATTCATTTTGAAGAGCCCAAGACCAATAAGGCTTGGGTTTCCAAATTTATCTAACTCTCTTTTATTGTGCAGGAATAGCTGAAGACCAAGAAGAATATATGGATTATTAACAGTGGTTGGTCTAGGCACATGATAGAAAATGGCTCTCTACTTTAAAACTTTGAGAAAATTGATGGAGGGCCAGTTGCTTTTAGAGGATATGCAGGGGGTTACATTACTGGAAGGGGCAGGGTCACAAATAGTAAGCCCAACATTCAAAAGGTAAACTTTGTTAAGGAGATTAGGTATAATTTACTGAGTATATCCCACTTTTTAGACCAGATACATAACATGCTCTTGACTGAGCATAAGTGTATTGTTCTCTAGCCCGGGGTGGTCATTCCTCAAGAGCATTGTCGGATTTTATATGCCCAAGACACATAAAAGAATGATGTGGTTAGTACGTTATGATCCAAGTCGGGTCATACCCAATAACAAGCTAAGCAAATACCAATAAATATTTATTTGTTGATATGATCAAGCAATTAAATATTGACACCAATTTAGAAATTGGGTTTTCTAAATTATTGCATTTGAGATAGAACAAATTATAAAGATATTTTGTTCATGAGATGTCTTTTGTATTGTTATTTAAAGATGTTAAATAACAACAAATGTAAGAGTGTTTAAGTTATAAAATTAAAATGGTTTAATTATATATCTTAACTAGTGACAAGTAATGAATTAAAAAGGGGTTTTCAAAATGGGAAGGAACCTAATTTTGAACCCATTTTGGCCGCCCCATGTGGTGTGTGCCTTGGGAACCCTTGTCTTGTAATAATACAAGACATTTAGGTCATTTCACACTACACTCCACCTCTTTTCTCTCTCTTACATGCAAGACTCTTTTTCTCTCTTCTTTTCCTCCAAAACCTACGACCAAGAGGGGTTCTAAGAGGGTTTTTGTGAATCCAAGGATCTCAATTCAGGAATTATCAGTATTAAAATAAATCAAATCAATGATCGTGGAATTATCATTAATTGACGTTTAATTGTTTTAATGTTTATTGATGAACACAAACACAAAAACACAATAAATATGAACTCAATAATTATTCAAAGTATTTCATTAGTTATCAGTAATGATTATAAAAGAATAATTAAGAATTACTATGAATAATGATTTCTGTGAATCGAATAATGTTGTTGTTGATGTGACGGCGGTTAGGGTTGCACGATGATGTAACTCTTGACAGCCGTAATATTGCTTGATTGTGTTCACCGAGATGTGAAACCTAGGAGTCATATTTATAGACGGTTTGAGTCGGTTAAGGAAGCACTGGATATCTTGGGATTTGTTATTGATTGTGTTGACTTGTTGGACTTCTTGGTATTTGAAATCACATAAGTATTCTGTTCTTCCGCAGGAGTCTTGTCTTCCGCAGGAGTTTTGTTCTTCCGTAGATGTCTTGGTCTTCCGTAGAAGTGTTGTTCTTCCGTAGGAACTATGTCTTCCGTAGAAGTCTTCACTTCATACAATCCTTGATCATCCGCAGGAATCTGCACTTGTATGGTCTTGTAAAAACATATCTACAGATTAACAATAATGTTCATCCGTAGATGTTTCTTACACTTGGTCAATTTCAGGAATCCTAGCAAGTATATTGATTTTTCCTGTCAACAATCAAAAAGCAACACACATATATATATGGTTTAACTTATATATTCAATGCACATATATATATATATATATATATATATATATA
>BJCO01725364.1:0-12071 GCA_018326465.1 Flaveria floridana | reverse complement strand
AATGGCCAACAGAAATAATGCAGAATATATAAAAAAAGAAGAAAACGCTAAAATGGTGGAGTATAAATTGCACCGGTTTCCACCGATAGAGGTGCACCAAATTGTAGAATTAGGGTTTCTATTTCGGTGGGAGAGAGAGAAGAAGAAGAAGCAGAAGCAGAGATCAAGAAGCCATGGGTGGAGGAAATGCTCAGAAGTCAAAGATGGCCCGTGAGAAGAACTTGGAGAAAGCCAAAGCCGCTGCTAAAGGTCCGATCTCCCACCCTTTTCTTCTTTCCGATCGATAAAACATATCACGTCCTGATTTATACAATTATACATCATGATTTTGTTCCGATCATGTATTTGATCTCTGTAATCAACTGATTTTCTGTTTGCGGTTCTTGTAGGAAGTCAGCTTGAAGCCAACAAGAAAGCTATGAATATCCAGGTTTTCTTTTGATCTGTTTGATGATTAGCAGTAATGTTGTTTTATGACTATAAATCGATTACTTGCCTGCTAAAACAATTATAGTTTGATGATCGGCTTTGTGATGGTTCATTTTTTTTTCTGAAAATTATCATTTTTTTGTGTTTCGACTTTTAGCTGGGATCTTTCTAGATTTTGCTTTTGGGAAGTGAATTTCTTTTTTTAAATAGTTGATTTTGTCCAGATTTTGTCAATTTACTTGTTGTTGTCTTCATAATACTAGACTTCTTTGCTGGTGAATATAGCTCTTTTCTGAATAGAGGGTTTGATTGTTAGTTTGAATAATATGTTCATGTGGTTGTTCTTTGGAGAATTCCTAAAGAAATTTCCTCTCAGGTTTTAAAAAAGTTAAACTGTTTGGGGTGTTTTGAGATGTATAATTGTTGGTTCATATTCTGTTGCATACAATGAGGTTTTAATGTTATATCATGAACTGTGCTCTTGGTTTCTGAAGAACATGAGGCAATCTGAAAAATGTTTCAGGACCTCGGTCTTCATGTCGTCTGGCTCAAAGTTTGTCAAAATTAAGGCATGTAGGAGGCTGATACAGGCCTTCAGGAGACTGATATGTAATAACATTCACAAGGATAAAGAGTATAATAGTATATAAATGGTTTATTTGATAAAAAGGCCAATATGTAAAACAAATGAGATAGAAGCAACTTTTGGTCATACATAAAAGCTTATTCGGTTGTTCTTTGAGCGATGCCTTGTGCTTGGGACCTACACGCCTCAAGGCACCTGGCTCTGTTTAAAACCGAAGTCTGTGTTGTACTCTGGCATTTAGTTCATCAGTAGGCAACAACCCAAATGGTCAAATGTGCATATTAGTCTTGCTGTCTGATGGCTAGACATCAAGAGACTTTTATCATGTTGTGATTTCGGGATTCTTTTTTGACTCAATATTTTCTAAGTTATGATCATGATTCATGCATATGACTTGTTGAGATGTTACTGTGGATTAGTAATCTGATTTTTGTAAGTTGTTGAATTGCAGTGCAAGGTATGCATGCAAACTTTCATCTGCACAACTTCGGAGGTGAAATGCAAGGAACATGCTGAAGCAAAACATCCAAAAGCTGACCTGTACACTTGTTTCCCTCATCTGAAGAAATGATACCATCAATATTTGAAGGTTTTCATGTATGGTTGTGTTGTTATGTTGTGGTTGAAACAGTATGTCTATAATATCATTAACTAATATCACTTGTTATCCTTGTGTTTTAAATGTTAAGTAAAAAGAGCACCTGGTTCCAGTGTTTGGAATAATGCATAGATCTAACTACTATCACATAAAAGTCGTGTATAACGCACAAGAGCACCTGATTCCAGTGTTTGGAATAATGCATAGATCTAACTACTATCACATGAAAGTCATGTATAACGGTCACCTTTGTTTGGTTGGTTAAAGATGGAGTTGGAATCAATTCCGTTGAAAACCGTGTTTGGTTGGTTAAAGATGGAGATAGAATCAGAATTCATTCCTTTTGATTCCCTCAATAAGTGGAATTCAGTTTATCAGTGATGGAATGTGGAATATTTAGAATATTATCAGAAAGTTTTTTTAGCTCTCTTCTCTTGATCACTAAACAGTCGCGCGCACCTCTCCTGCGATCTGCAAGCGTTTCATGCCATCGATGCTCATTCCTACACAGGCGAGGTGCGCGCCCGTAAACGTGTAGGATATCTTTGGTATAGTGTATTTTACGAATTTTTACAAGTACTTGTTACTAATTATAAATATATGAAAATAAATTATATAGAAGCTCACTATCAAATACAGTGAAAGGTCGTTTGTTATTATTTAATATTTCAACTAGGTGCTAACCCCGCCGCGCGTTGCGGCGGCGTCGTATGTGATGCGATGTAGTATAAAATACAATCAATCCAAATCGTTTTTGTAATGTTTCTCTCTCTAACCCTCTCTCTCTACTGTAAATCAAATGACCAGATCATCCCCTTAAAAGAAAAGAAATGGTGGGCCTAAGTAAACACCCACAAACATTTGTGGCAGAAATGAAAAGCGAAAAAAGTATACTGATCCCACCGACATCTTGTAACACAAAAAAAAAAGAGAGAGAAACAAAGAACTTATGGCGGCGCAGATGTCCGAAGACGGCAGGCCAAGCGGCGTCGCCGGAAACGGCAAACCAAGCAACAATCGCCCTCCTGCGCCGGAAGCAGAACCGCAACCGGCCGAACTTGTGGCGGCGCAGATGTCCGAAGACGACAGGCCAAGCGGCGTCGCTGTAAACGGCAAGCCAAGCGGCCATCGCCCTCCGCCGGAAACAGAACCGCAACTGGCCAAACTTGTGGCGGCGCAGATGTCCGAAGACGACAGGCCATGCGACGTCGTCGGAAACAGCAAGCCAAGCGGCCATCGCCCTCCTCCGCCGGAAGCAGAACCGCAACCGACCGTAAAAAACAGAACCGCAACCGGCCAAACTTGTGGCGGCGCAGATGTCCGAAGACGACAGGCCATGCGACGTCGTCGGAAACGTCAAGCCAAGCGGCCATCGCCCTCCTCCGCCGGAAGCAGAACCGCAACTGACCGCAAAAAAAAACCATATAAAAAACTTTAAATAGAATAGACAAAAAAAAAATCTACAGACATAAGTCTTTAATTATGTCTTTAATTATATATAATTCCTTTACAAGATGATTCCATTCTATCATATCGATATATCGCATGTCACATTGAAATTTCTCTAAACTGTAGTTGCTTTAACAGATTTACAGAGTTCAATTCTTTTAAAAACATTTTACAATGTCAAATTACACATAATGACGCCTATTGCTTGAATTTAAAGCAAAACAAGAGATTGAAACTACACAATCATGTTCAGTGTCATTTCTATATGCTTTTCCAACCCTATCATCTTCAGTGTCGTCTTTGTCTTCTTTTCCTAACTAAAACCTCACAACAAATCAACTTTCGTGCAGAAATTAGACACATGCATGTGATGCTGAGCTATGGCAATGGTGAACTTCATGTGTCCATTTATATACAAACGTACGTCAAAAAACTACTCACAAAAAATGCTTCTTATAGGAACTTTCTTGGTGATGATAAGGCCCGTTGTGTCGTTTTCAAGGGGATCAAACTTATTCAGACACGGAATCTGAATGCACTTGTTCATAGATGTGATATATTAGTGTGGATCTTGACATCTGAATCTCCCTCTCAAGAACAGAGATTACATCCTTCACTGAAACAGTATGAAGGAATGGTATGTTGTCACAACTCGGACCCCAACCTGTTACATGTATTGTTCATAAGAATATAAAGTCACACAATAACTAAATCTGTTGTCATACTTTAACTAAAGCTAATAAAAGAGATAGGATACTAACCACGAGTAGCAATGACAGGACCAGAAGTCGTCTCTGTATCTGGATTGTCTTTAATAGAATTTCTCTCAGAAGTTGACATAGGCTTAGGCCCAAGTCCAACATCTGCACTTGGCTGAGAAGCAGGTAATGCATCAGGCCCGCCTTCGCGTTTCTGGCGGACCTGCTCATCCGATAGTTTCCATTTTGACGTCATGTCATCTACTCCTACAGCCGCTCGTGCAGTAACATTTGCAGTTGTGGTCCACTTCTTATTATATTTCTCTTTGTTTACCTTCACATATATAATTCTCTAGTGGTAAGTTAGAAGCTTTCCCACCACCATCCACATTAACTTCAGGATGCTATTACAAACAATGTGACACTTACCTCATCTGCTCGTTTGATTTTATCTGCATCAGCCTGCTTTTCCTCCAATTCTTCAAGAGCTTGTTGATTTAATGTCATGATTTGTTGCCAAATGTCTGATGTGATCACAGTATGGTGTCTTGGCTTCTCAGTATTGACCCTCTAAATAATTTCCCTTTGGAAAAATAATAAGTTTAACTCTCTAAATTAAAGGAAGATATGAAACACAAAATAATTACCTGTTTTGAAAGTCTAATGAGGTTGGTAATCAATCTACGCATTCTTTCTTCAACACACTGGAAGCCAAATTGCATTAAGAAATGCAAAATTTCATAATTGAATAATAATAAGGTATGATAACTTGAAGCTCACCCTTGACAAGTATCGATCCACATCACTGTTTTTGTTCTTTACCCCACACTTTGCCACTATAAAGCATTTATTATAACAATTAAACTGTAAGCTGCATGCTGTTGAGGTTGTATGTGCATAAATTGCATTATAGATATATAAAAGTATAATATAATCATAAAAAATTAAAGTCTCAACTGATTTCAGCCACTTTCATCTGGAGTGGAATTTTCTGCGAAAACAGCCTTGTTTCTTCTTCTTGAACAACCTTTCTAAAGGCCTCTGAAACTCGAGTCTCTTTCTTGGACACACAAAATAGTTGTTCTTCCTCTTCCTAGTAGACAACATCATCACAGGACAAACACCGAATTGTTTCAATGCATTTCCTTTAATCTATTTCGACCCGTTTACTTACAAATAGGTTTAAAAGGGTTGTGTTTCATCTTAAGCAGTTCAAATAAAACATAGTTAAAAGGAAAGGTTCAATGGGTCAAACAGGTGAAAGTTGTCCAAAGTCTACTTGTAATGCATACAAACTCCTAAATTGTTTTATTTCAAGATTCAGATTATTGTTGTAATAATGTTTTTGTAATCATTGTTGATTCATAAAATATTTATCAAACAAAGTTGAACAAAGAAAAAATGTGTTTTTTGTGTCAAGTGGTCAACCCAACCTGACTCGGACCATTAAACACCTATACATTTTTTTACAAGTTACCGAACCCACTCAACTTGCCCATCTTGCCACCTGTCATTCTGGATCGTATGTGATTCAGAATCCATTGATACAGGATGAAAACATACCCGTAGATTCACCCCACTGACAACAGTTATGTCATTAAGTTGCTCAATGCTTTGATCCAAAAATGCTCCAGATACTTTTTGCTTCTTGCTGACATATAAGAACAAAAGGTCAATTTTACATAAACAAAAAGAGTACAAGTCATATAATAGCTTAAAATTTCAAAAGTCAAACTACCTTAGTGAAGAAACAGATGGTACTTCCAATGAATTTTTCTGGGAACTAGTTCACTTTTTAGGGGGGGTCTTTGCGTTACTTCCAACCGCCGATGACAACTTTCCACCAGACTGTGCTCATTAACAAAGTAATAAACTATTTGGAAAAGTATTAAAATAAAATCAATTACTCTTGTAGAAGGACAAATTGTTACCACGCTCTCGCGTTCCAGTTGGGCTGTGATGGACTTGCACTTGGGCATATTCATAGGTTCCAAAAATCTTGTTTCTTGAGGTTTCTTTTCCACTGGTAGATTGCTTGGAGCCAATGAATGACGGATAGATGATGCGGAAACACATGGAGATGATTTTTGAGTATTTTGTTTAGCACAAAGCTGAGAAGATGAGAAATCAGTTAGATTCATACAACTTTAGAAGAACATTACATCTAAAAAAACCAAAAATACATTATATTTATCTTTAATTTTAAAGAACATTACATTACACTTGCTCAGATACAAGTGTCAACATGAACAAAAACAATGACATGGTAATTGACATGTCACTAACTTTGACCATGTTAAATCTTGTTCCTAATAAGGCATATTGTAACCGGTTAACTTACAAAAATTCCATTTGAAAGTTCATTACTGGTTTAGAAATTCGATTACAGTACATTAACATTTTCTTTTTCTAAAAAAACAAGTTGTTACACTAAAAAGCAATGAGATTGTACGTTATAAATCAAGAACACAACACCTCAACGAAAGATAATCCCATGATGGGCATATGAAAACATACAAGGAAAATGTCTTTATTACCCGCCCATGTTGTAACTTGTAGACTGCCAACTTGATGATATGATCTCCTACAAGGGTTCGCATTTGCTGAAGAAAATTGTTTTGGTTAATGCTCTTACTCTGGGAATAACATAACCATTCGGCATGACAATGAGTTGATATGACAAATACATAACACATATAAACACAATAACAAAAAGAAAAAAAAATCCAGTTAAATGTTGCTAAAGGGTCACCTGTACTTAATACCTTTAATCGATTATATAGAACCTGGAGTTGCATAGCCCGGTCTTTATCAAGTTGCCGTTGTATACCAGGGAGTAACAGACCAATAGGCACCAGCTTGTCAGTCGTCCGATTCATTGCATTAGCTGCTTGCCGTGTTGTCTTGTCTTGCTGATTACTCATAGCATGAGAAATATGAATATTATGTTGATCGTCTTGGGGTCTGTTAGGTTCTGATGGGTCATGGTTTATATCACCTAAGATGTATTTTGGTGGATGCTGACTTTCAAAACTGGACACATGTCGGTTGACTTCCATTGCTGATGATCATTGGTCTTGATTCTGTGACTTGATTTCTTCTTCGCGTTTGGAAGATCGACACTGTTGAAATAACTGGCCTGGACTATGATTGATTTCTTGAGATAGACCTGCAACATTACATCAATATACATGTCTTAAAAGAAGTATTGGTGAGAATTAAACAGGATGGAGACATGAAAGGAGAAAAATAACAAAGAAAAGGATGAGTGAAAGAGAATGCATGTATGGTAATTAGGGTTGTAGTTGCGGCAGGTTGACTGGTTGAATTGTTGGACTCAAACACGACCAGGCATATTTATTTGTGTCAACCACATCAACTCTAACCTTAATACTTCTATAACTATGTAGCCTGAAACCTACCCGTTTAACCTGTTTTCTAAAATGAGTAAACCGGGTTATAAACTGGTTATAAACGTGTTAAATGGGTTGGCAGGTTGTAAAATTGTTAAAGGGGTCGTAAACGAGTTGATGAGTCTACCTATTTAAGTAAACGGGATAGTCTGTTTGATTGTTTGATTGTGTTATTAAACGGGGGTTAAACATGTTAACCAACACGACCTAGCTACTTGATTGGTTAAACTTATCATTCACAGTGGAACACTCTTGACATTATGTAATCAAAATCTAATCCCAATATGAAGTATTGTGATAGGTTATATGATATCCAAATTCGATATTGAAATATAGTATACGAAAACTAACAAATAGTTGAAGATTAGTGATATACCAATGCCAGAATCTGTTCTAGATGGCGGTGGTGAATGCCTCAATTTCAGCCTTTGAATGCAATGTTTCATCCTGTAAACATAAAATCCCCATCTCCATCAACAAACATATCAAAGATTTCGCACCAAATAGGTGATTAACGAAAATAAACACACACACGCAGAGAATTCTATAGGTATATAACGTCGTCTTCCTCAAGAAACTTCATCATAGAAGAAACCATCAGGCATCAGCGGATGCGTATAAGTGACGAGATGCGTGCTTATGATTTGCCAAATTTTGGTTAATAATGAGAGATTTCGTCGGGTATCGGAGGAAATCACGGGTGATGATTACGTTTCGATCAGTGCACAACGGTCGATAGAAATTGCGAATGATGAACGAGTTCTTGAACTTGTTTCAAACGGCTGTTCAAAGTTTCGTTATTTATTTACTTTGATTTGTTTAAATGCTTTTACCTTCAAATTTAGTTATCTGATTATCTCTATATATTAATAGAACTAGCACCCGTGTGTTATACGAATTGAATAAATAAAAAATTAATCCGTATAACAAAATTAATATTTTAAGATATAATAATATAAAAAAATTTATTTATACGGATTGAATAAATAAAAAATTAATATAAAAAAATTTATTAATTATAAAATAATATTTTAAGATATAATATCATTGAAATTATGTATTAGAAATGACTGTAAGTTATAAAATAGTGATATTAATTTTTTAAAACTTTATTTTTTTTCAAAAAAAAACGTTTTATTCTAAAACAAACAGTATAAAAATGTCCTTTTTAAAAATTTTCTTATTATAACTCTTAAATTTAATTATTTTTTGTTTTAACAAATTTATTTAGAAATAACATTAATAAATAGATCTCTTTATTAATTTATTAAATCTAAAAAAATGTTAAATAGTATTATTAGTAATTAAGGTAATTATTTAATAGGAGAAATAGGCGGGAAAATTTTGGTGAGAATGATTGTGGTGTTGACACGTGTCATCCCAGATACCCTTTTATTAGAGTAGAAAGATAACATTTCTTTTGCCACGTGTCATCTTTTTAAACCACTTTTTAACACTTGTTATTTTTTTAAACATTCTTACTTATTTTCCCTTCAAAAGAATATTAAAGTAATTTAAACACTCAAATAATTTCTCTTTTTTTATAAAGATTAATTTTGTTAATTAATACATTTTTCTCTCTCATCTACATTTTTTTAAAATCAAACTATGTTTTCAAAAATAAATTTTTTTAAGAAAATTAAAATTCATATATTATCTAAAACATTGAACCTTTTGAAACAAAATATTTTAAATCAATTATTTTTTTAAAATAATTATAAAAAATATGGAAATTTTTAAAAGTAGTTTTATTAAAACATCCAGAATAATTAGAAACTTAAATTTAATAAACAAGATTTTTATAAACAATAAAGTTGTATAAGAAAATCTTACAACAAATATTTAAGAAAATCGTACTGTAACTTTTCGTATTTATTACTAACTATAATCCGTTTAATAAATAAGTTTCTAGATTATCTATTTATCTATATATCTATAAGTCTATAACCTATCTATTGTTTATTTACTCAAAATAGCTATTCATATGTAATTATAATCATATTTTATCTTTAACATGGTTTTATAATTCATAAATTTTTATTACTAATTATTTATTATTTTATTAATTCAATCCATGTAATACACGTGATACTAACCTAATATTATATAAGTCAATGTAATATTCTTTATTTTTGTTTTTTTATTCTTAATAAAAATAATTTACAAGATGGATCGGATAGAAGACACAAACTTAACATGTTTAGTTCATAAAATATAGAGTTAATTACATAAATGGTCCCTGTCGTTTATCTAATATAACAAGTTTGGGTACTAAGAGTTTTTTTGTAACAATTTGGGCCATTGTGTTTTAAATTTTATAACAAGTTTAGGTATTAAAACTAACAGCCGTTAGTTTTTCTGTTAAGTTTAAATAAAATGACTAGAATATCCATTTAGGGACCACTTTTGTAATTTTATTTCTCTCTTTTAGTTCAGGGACTATTTGTGTAATTAACTATTAAATATAAAAATAAAATAACCCAACCACCCCAATCGTCATCTCCCTGCTCTCTTCCCTCTCACACTTTAGAGAAACACCATAATTAGATTCCCTGCCGCCACCACTCACTGTCACCATCGCCACCTACCATAACCCATGTTCAATACCATTTCGTTTATCTTCTAGTGCTAACGCTTTGAACACCCAACCATCTCCGAAACCCCTAAATGAGATCTAAACCCTAATTGAGCAATGGTCACAAGAATTGGGTAATTGAGATCTGAACCCTCACGAACACCCATGTTTGCATCACATTTGATTTTAATGACCAGGTAACGATTTGGGTTTTTCATTTTAAACTTTTTTAGGGGTAATGTATAAGTATATGTACATGTACATGTACATGTGTATGTACATGTACATGTACATGTGTATGTACATGTACATGTACATGTGTATGTACATGTACATGTACATGTGTATGTACATGTATACGTACATGTATATGTATATGTATATGTATACGGGTACGCGTACGCGTACGGGTTCGGGTACGCGTACGCGTACGCGTACGGGTACGCGTACGGGTACCCGTACGGGTACGCGTACGGGTACCCGTACGGGTACGCGTACGCGTATGGGTACGTGTACGTGTACGTGTACGTGTACGTGTACGTGTACGTGTGTAACATTTCGTATTTTCGTTAAATATAAGTTAACTTCGTTAAATTCTTGTAAGGACCTTTTATGCCATTTATGAAACTTTGTGGGCTATTCTTGTTTCATTCCTTGTTTACTTAAAGTTTCTAAATCAATTAAATAATAATATTAATTATAATAATAATAATAATAAAAATAATAGAAGTAATAATAATAATAATATTAATGTTAATATTTATAAAAACAATAATAATGATGATACTAATAGTAATAATTTATAAAAAATATTATTAACTTAAAAGTGTTTAAAACTTAAACTTAAAATTAGGGGGTTGTTTTTGTCATTTATTAAACTTTAAAAGGGAGGTTTAAACATAAAATGCTAGCAAGTCAAAATACAGGGACCATTTCTGTAAAATTATTAAACACAAGCCTTTCCCCCCCTTTCACCCCGTTTTTCCGGCGGCCAGTCCGGCCACCCTCCAGCCATACTCCGGCCACGCACCAGTGGCCCTAAAAACCCATTAAACTGCTCAAAAACGTTTCCAAATCGTTCCAAATGCAACCAAGTACATGTTTCAGACTTGATGGTATCATTTAATCGTGTTTACGAGTCGGTTACAACCCGCAATCAATCGAGTAACCGGCGACGTAAACCCCACGACCGTTCGAGCATTAAACGCTAATAATAACCTGATTAAACGAAATTAAACAATCATCTAACCAATACTAAGCGTTCACAACTATCAATTGCATCTAATAACACACAAACAAAGCAAACTGATTCCCTTTCGTCGCGAACCTGCAACTCGAACAAAGACTACCTTCCGAGCATTTTTAACTTCAATTGATTGAGGGCTTTACATCAAGGGCATCACAGGAAATTATATGCAAGTTTAATTCGTTTATCATTGAGGATTGCTCATCCTTTGGGTACCCACGGCCGCGACCTGCTCTTCGTTGGATTATCATCAATTCAAACATCATACGGGTAATTAATCACACACACATACTCTACTTTCTTTGGAGAACAAAAGCCCTAACATTAACTTGATTAAAGTTATCAAATTGATCCTCAATTTGGTGTGGATCAAATTAGGGTTCATAGGGAAATTGGGGAATTCTTTTGTTTATGTTCTTAAACCTTCAAAACCATCTTATCTCGCGGCCCAGGCCTTGGTTCAAAGGTTAAGGTGTGGGTGCTTTAAACATGAGGTCCCGGGTTCGAACCCGGGGACCCTCTTGTATTTTTTTAGGCTTTTAGCCTAAAAAAGTTGTTTTGGAAAAATTCTTAAAAATAGAAAAAATGTCTTTATAAACTCTAAATAATTTTGTGGCCACCGAATAAATTTCGGAAATTATTTAATTAATTATCATATATTTAAGTATTTATTTAAGTTTAAAAAAATGTATATAATTAGCTAATTTTTAATAGAATAATTCTTTAAAAATAAAGCTTATTCTTGGTTTAATATTATGAAATTCAAATAATATATATTTTGTTAGACTTAACATATTGTTGAAACTTATCAAATTAATTATTCAAAAATGATATATTTAAATTATTTTCCTATATAAAGAAAAGAGACTTTAAATATTGATGTATTTCACTAAATTCTTATTTACTTAAATAACAAACATATATCTTTGTGAAATGAGGTTTATTTCAAACGTTGCTTTTAAATTATTGTTTGAAACGTGCTTATCTTATTTAGCTATGAAACTTTATTTTTATATTAATCTTACAAAATTTTTATAAATGTTATACTTATTTCATATTTTATACAAAATATAAATA
>BJCO01725357.1:0-10220 GCA_018326465.1 Flaveria floridana | reverse complement strand
AGTTGGTCCACTTGTTTGTCCTGGTGTTTAATCCAAGGACAAACCTATACGATATGCATACCGAATACCCGCAAGGTGGTTATGGACTTTTTATCAATTTAGTTGGTGGGTCAAAACTCCACCTAGACTTGATGGGTCAAAACTCCATCTATAATTGGTGGATCAAAACTCCACCTGGCGTTGATGGGTCAAAACTCCATCTATAATTGGTGGGTCAAAACTCCACCTAGCGTTAATGGGTCAAAACTCCACCTGGCGTTGATGGGTCAAAACTCCATCTATAATTGGTGGGTCAAAACTCCACCTCACCAACCATCACAATTTACCAATTTCAACTCTTACCCACATTTTTATTTATACGCATGCCAGTGCCCGACTTTGTCAAAACAACATTAACACATTAAAAAGGGGCGTTTAGAACTCACCTTAATGCTTTCAGCAAATGTCCACTAATTCAAATATACTAGGGTAGTTAAAACTCTATTCTTGAGGTCAAATCTAAAGCAATAAAACTTGACTTAGTCAAATCAATTCCTAGCAGATCACTTTATGCGACTGAGGCTATACGAATGGACTCATTCGTACGACTGAACATGCGACTGAGCTTAATCGTACGAATGAACCATACGACAGAGGTGCGAATGAGCTCTAACAAGGGTTCATGCGAATGACCTTCATTCGTGCGATCGGCTCATGCGACTGAGCTTCAGTCGCACGATTGGGCCTTGCGACTGGCTCATTCGCACGAATGGTTCATGCGACTGGGCTCATTCGCCAGCAACGGATCAGCAGATGTGTTCTTGACGTTTTTTATCCAAAAACTCGAGTTTTAAGGGGTGCGACTGAGGTTCATTCGCAGGCGAGTTATGCGACTAAATACCAATCTTAACAAATAAACGAATATTAAAATTTACGGATGTTACAATACTAAGTACCGATGTGTGACGCATTGGGGGAGACAACGTGCATGGTTTTTATTTACATAATTGTTTTGTGTATCAGCGCGATACATGTTTTTGAGATTCTTATTTAAAGTTGTTTTGTGTATTGATCTCCTCTCTCTATGTATGCATGCATGCATGTATTAGCCGGTATAATAGTTAGCAAAATTTTCCATCATAGAAATTAAGTTTACTAAACTTTTATAAATGTATAATTAACAATTTATCATTTCAATGTTTTGGTATAAGAAACTTAGATTTTATTACTAACAAAATAGCCGGTAAGAGGAAGTCGTGACATTAGTTTTCAATAAGTTTTGATAAATAAATGGTCACATATAATACATAATGTTGTGTATTATCAGTATAATTTTCATGGTGACTAGTGTGAGTGGATTTAGATTTTGAAAATAAACAATGGCTTGGATGTGATTTGGTCAAGAAAATTGATATATAATTACTTAAATGACATGTTGCATAAATACAATGTACTCATAAAAAAATAAAAAGTTGTAAGTTAATAAAAGTTTAGGTTGAGTTATATATTAAATAGTAACTGAATTAACATGTTTGCACTAAAATGTATAAAGTATGGCCATAAGTATCAACATAATTTGATAAATATTGTTTTAGTTAATTTGTAATAGAGTTTGTGGTATTTGGCATTATGAATTAATTTGTGTTGAATATCTCAGACATTAAATCAATCATTGTTATATTACTGATATTATTGTAATGGTAATGCAGGAATACTATCTTCCCCTCTCACATGTGATGGATGCACACCCCTAGTCATCACATTGATCCACAAGTCATATGATATACGAGTGTATACGATCTTGTCGGCCACCCTATACACGTGTATACAATATTGTTGGCTGCCCTATGCCCCTATAAGCGTCTATACCGTTGTCTGTCCTATACGTGGTTATACATGCCTCATACATATGTACAAAGAAACATACAATGTATTATACCGGAGTATACCAGCAACTTATAAATCCTTATCGGCCGCCGTACCATGTAACAAGAATCTAAAAGAGGGTAGACTAGTAACATAGATTATATGTCTATAGCCTTTCCCTAACATAATAAAAAACATATTTCGAAAAAGATGTCATCAAAATTGATTATCATTAGAAATTGTTCTGTAGTTGTGTCATGTTTGTCAAATATGTTGTTGACAAAAAGAGAATTTTTATATGTACAAATCAATTTTAGCCGTCCAAAAATGGTATACGGACGAAGACATAAATCCGAAACTTAAAAGAACATGTATTGTTGTTATTGAATCAGAAATTATTTTAACAAAAATAGGAAATAAAAAAAAATGGTCATTTCAAAGAGACGAGTGTGGGGATGATGGAAAAGAAAGAAAAAGATAATGGGCTTTGGGTTGGGTCCTGGGGCCCGATAAATATTAATTGCTAAACTCACTCATCTATTTTTGGCTACTGTTTGATTACCACGCGCCACCCATAAGATTCTAACATCAAATCCTAAAGATAGTTGTGGGCCCCTTTGGATCACCTTATATAATTAATATAATTAATAATGTCTATATGTCATGTATCATCAGTATTCATCATCTATCTCCCAATCTACCATCATCATTGTATATTTGTATTTGTCTATCACAAGCACAAGCTTATCAAATGAGCCAAACCCTGAAATAAAGTTTACTCTTATAAGCCCACTCAACTGCAAAAGCCCAACTAAGGGTGTTAGTTTAGGCCTTAAGGCTCCGTAATCTATAATTGTATATGGAGGTGTGAAAAAACAGGTTATTGAGCCGGAATCGAAGAACCGACATGAACTAGAACCGGTGTTTGAACTAGCTTGGCAACCCGGACCGCTGGCTTGTAATCGGTTTGTAAAATGTTTCATTCAAGGTGGTTTAACCAAAGCTAAACCATGTAAGAAACAAAAACCAAGCCGAACCAATCACTACACACTCCAAAACAGTTCGTAACCCTATCAGTTCCACAAGAAACCGTTTTAACTATCACTATCCAAACCAAAACCAGTTTGGAAAAACACAACTGGTATGAAAAGAGAACGTTTGTATACCTCTAATTGCAAATATAGATTACATTTGAAAAAAGATAATGCTAGAACAAAACCACCCTGACTCTCAAGACAAGACTACTGTACCAAATTTTTTTAAATACATGTACAATCGAACCGACTTTCGTACTTGACACCTAGTAATGTTTGTAAGATCCTCCTATGTCCATGCTACAAGCAACCTTAACATACTGGAAACAGACCTAGAACTTTCTTTACTCTCATCACTCTCAAAAATGTTTGAATTGATGTCGCTTGAATATTAGATACGTATTACTTATACAACACATAAAAATGAATGTTAGTCAAAACGGTGTTGGTAAAAACACGCTAAGTTCAACATGTTGCAAAACAGTTGACGAAAGATTACAACCAGAAATAAGTAAAAACAATGAGAAGAGGACCAAACAACAATTGTTCACAACAGAAAACATGATTAGGTCGCTCTAACATTTGACACAAAGCAAGAGAAAATTCTGATCGCGTGGTTAAGATTGGGCGCTATTTCAGCCAATCTTCAAGGAAAGCAGTATGTTGAGACTTATTAATATTTATTTAATCTGTAGGTTGATGCATCATGAATTTTGTCTAAAATTCTGGAAAATTACAAACACCGCACGAGCTGCCCAGAAATCATGATGTTTAGATAACTGGGGTTTAGTCAGTTGTTGCATTTGATTGAAGTGAAGCATGGTCCTATAAAGGTGATGAAAAGCTAAACTGCACACCAGTCTTGGCTCGATCGTGTTCATGTTGTCTCAGTATGTAGCAGTAGTTGACCTGAAAAAAATTGACCAAAAGAAGTTAAACAAAACAGAAAATATGATCCAGATAATGCTCTCGCTTTGTTCAGTGTCTTTCCTTCTTGTCTACAATAATAGATCCTGATAATGCTCCTGGTGGGTCAGGTAATGGGTAGAATGGGTTCTGGTCAAAATCATGTAACTTTCAGTACGTATCGTAGCAGATCGGGTACGATTGTCCACAATTATCAACTCTTTTATAAATAATTAGTCTTGTCTGAACTCAGGAACTATATTATTTCAATAAAAATATCATTTTTGTATATAAATTTAGCGGTTTTATGCAAAAAGGAAACTTGAGGCAACTTCTGACCCATTTGCAATCCACCTGTTTCATTTAAAGCTAATAATAGATTAAATAACCCAAATCAACCCATTAATAAATAAATGGGTTGAAATTATCACCTCCACTTACCTATAAGTTCTCCAAATTCATGTAAATTTGGTCATATCATATGATCAAAATCAAAGAGTTCTGTTTACAGCATTTGTGGTTAATTTAGCATATGATGAGATCAGGAAAGAAAACTAACCTCCATGCGAAACAATTTAGTTGGTACTATAAGCCCAAATCCAGCAGAGCAACGGAAAGAATCTCGGTATTTTTGGAATGAGAAATCTCGGAATGAATTCTCGGTTAATTTGGTAAGACTTCCAGCACAAGCAAATGCATGAGCATGGATATTAGAGTCTCTCAACACCTTCAAAGGAAGGTCAAATGAAAGATCTGCAAAAGCTGTAGCTGCAAGGTCTCCACCAAGAAAATCCCTCTCACAAGTATCAGAACTTGTGTCTTCAGAATTTGTTTTAACTTCCCTTTTGGGCTCACTTGGGCCCAATCCTCTAGTCTTGAAGCCCAATAATGATGTGGGACCTCCCAATGTGCAAACAGGAGAAGAGTTCCCACCCAAGAAGAAGCGATCAGGTAAAGATGTAGGTTTATTCATAAATTCACTTCCCCATGGAAAAAGAACACCACCAGCAACACCAAAGTTCAGTGCTGCACGAGCAAAGCCCAGGGGTAAAGCATAACGAAGGTCAAATTCCTGTCCAGAATAGTGAATGTAACCAAATTAGCTTCTTAAAAATTGAAATAATATAACTTTTATATAACTAACATAAAAGCTATTTATAAACTTTTGGACATAAGGTTCAAAAGAATGAAAAGTCATCCAAACCGTATCTCCAAGTTTGGACCTTTACAAAATAAATATATAATACTCAGTTTTGACCCATTAAGCAACTGCTGGAGCAATCCAATTTGCCAACAACAGTACCAGGAAAGTTATGTGCTCAAAGTGAAACCATAAAGCAACCTTAGGATGCAATAAAGTAATAGTGTGCTCACTTATCTTTCTTTTCTCTTGCAAATAAGAGAAGCAATTTTAAACCAATTCACATGCGCCAATTAGCACAAATTTCCTTCCTACACAATTTCTGATGATTCTGTCATTACACAGATCACAAGTAACAAGAGGTGGCAAAATGGATGGGTTTGGTAACTAGTCAAAACATGTGACTTTTTGCACTGTTGTACTAATCTGATCAAATTGTTCCCAAAAAGGCTTCCTGTCTAAAAATCATAAGTCTTCTATAATTGCCAAACATGGTTAAAAAAGTGTTTTTACAGTAATGATTCAATTTTGGAATAAAGGGATGAATAAACAAACAAACAAACAAACATATCCAGTATATCCCACTAAAAAGGGGATATAAGTATATAACAAGTTTTATGCATTAAAAAATTGTGGGCGCAACTCGTTAAGTTTATTAATTTTTTATTTTCATTTCACCAATTATTTATATTGCATAACTACAAGAAACACACATAACTCTCATCATGCGTTCAGTTTTACGAACAGTGACTTGACTGCCCTTGATATTTTACAGCACTTGAAAGAAAATGGCCACAACTGAAAGCATCATATTAATATACTAGAAAGCCACAATAACCTAAATGCTACCGAACTCTAATGTCATGAACTAACTACAAACACAACAATTTACCTGTTTAATAAAAAACACAAATATCACAAATATGCTACAAATTGAATGTATATCAGGAATAAAAATGACGAGAGAAAATAAAATACTTCTTTGTGAGTAAAGGTTGTGGAAAACATGGCATAAAACAAGCATACGATGACCACATACCTGGCGGATAAAACGCAAACTTCGATAATCAGGAAAAATGCCACCAACTTGAGAAGCAGAAACAAAAGCAAACCCTCTAGTTGGTCGAAGAGGTGAATTTCTCCTATCAATCTTAAATGTGTACTTCAAATGTGAAAGTAAACCATGTCCAAGCTGTCTCCTTATTGACTTTGAAGCCATTTGTGATGGGTCGGTCAATGTACGCCATGAAAGATTGTATGCAAGGTCATGGTTTTTAGTTGATAGTAGGCCCAAAGATAGGCCCAATGATCGCTCTTTGTAAGAGGAGAATTTCAACCAATCTTGAGAAAGTAGGGATATGCGGGCCATAACAGGAGTGAACAATCTCATGAATCTTTGTAATGATACACCGGCACTTACTTCTGATGTTTGGTCCCACCCATAAGATAAAGAGCCATCCCAAAGATCTCCATACCCGAATAAGTTTTTAAGCTTGAGTGATCCCTCAAGAGACCAAGATCTAGCCTAGATAATCAATCAAAAATATATTATTTGAGAAACTAAAGAAAATAAATCGAAAAGCACACATCATTAAAAATGTACCTATAAAACAATATTCAAGGTTGAAGGTCCTGAGAGCAAAGAACTACCCATTTAAAATGCTTTGGTTTTGGTGTTCTAAAAGCACTAATTGCAGCTATGCAACTAATTAGGCTTCTAATATCTATAGGTTAATACATAAAAGATAATATTTTTAAATTATGTGAATACACTAATACTAAAATTTTCATACAGTTCAACACATAAGTTATTCAAAATATTCATCCATGCTCCACAAAACTAGTTGATTTTATATAAGGCCATAAAATCCCAATTTGGAGCTTTATTTCTTTATTGTCTTTCCATTGGATTAGAATAATCATAAAACCAACTAATTTCAGTTTAGGAGTATAATGCTGCCTCATTGTTTCAGGTTAAGCTCAAAGCAGTCTGGCAGCAAGAGATAAAAGCTGATCTTAGTTTAGGCCAAAATGTTTTCAAATTGGGTTGTATCAGCACCTACATAGTATATATGCTAACAAATATTAGTCACCTACTTATCAATGGGACTATGGAGTATGGAGTAAATTCAACTTTATATTGTCTAGCCAACTTTCTGCTTAAGCAGCTTAATATATTGAAAGAGATAATTCAGTGATTAGTTACAAATTCAAGCTAGGAAGGCACTTAATGCCTAGTTGTGCTCCTTGATGCGGGACTTTTGGGACCCTACTTAGTTTCTGTAAAATACATGGGTACTAAAAACATGGACAGGAAACTAAAGACGGATACTATGCTTAATGATAAAACAAGCAGGTTTATGAGCAAAATCATCACAGACCAAATTAAACTAGCGATACCAACAAGTAATTTGTATGTCCTGCAAGGAACTTGTGCTCATTGTCTGGGATTTTTTCATAGTAATGTCAACTGTACACCAAGAATTACAGAATGTTATGGAAATTTATTTACCAAACAAAACATAATAATATTTAAATCATGAACTACAAAACTGATTCATCACTCCACATTCAAATCATCTGACTGCCTACTAAGAAACCATATAATTTTAACTCTAATTATCTACAATCACCATCAAGTTCTCTGTCTAACCCTAACACAATCACATCGATAATCAAAATCACTATCATAAACGCTACAAGATGCAAACAACGGATTATAGACTTATAGTAGAGTCTTATGGCAATCAGACCACATTGATCAATCACCATCAACCAAACGATCAATACGTTACTCTAACAAGCACACTATAATCAGATAACAACTTCAACAAACAGAAGTGAAACTACCTCCGGCTTCGTAAATATGCCGATATCACCAGTGAGAGGGTTTTTAGACTCAACAACTTGAACAATCACATTAGAAGTCCCAGGTAGCTCAGGCGGCCCCGAATCAAGCGTAATATTCACGGAATCAAAAATATCGAGCTTCTGAAGCCTCTCATTCGCTATCGCCGCAGCCTGAAGCAACTCCTGCACTGACGTGGCGGTCCTTAGGGCTTCGATTTCAGCTTCGATCAACGATTCTTTCGTCTTCTTGTTTCCTTTAATCAGCACATCGTGTACTCTCAACGGAACTCTCTCCGACGAAATCCGGTGGAAAATTCCTTGCATTCTCGCCCTTTCTGCTCGCATTCTCGATTCTGGAGTTAATAGCGGTTCTTCTTCGTCTTCGTCTTCTGTGTCTTCATCTTCAAAGTCGTCGTCTTCTTCTTCTTCTTCTTCTTCTTCATCGACTCCGTTAGGTGATAGTTCTTCTTCTTCTCCTTCTGCTTCTGTAATTGGATCGTCTTCTTTCACCATTTTTGATTTTGCTGTTGATGATTATGTTGTTGTTTTGATGTAGTGTAAGTGATAGACGAGAAATTAGACATCGAGAGTGATGGCGTGAACCGTGAGCAATCGATGTTCGTTCACTTTGGGCTGGGCTGGGCTGGGCCGGGCTGGGCTGGGCCAATCTAAAAGTTTTGTGTTTCCATATTTTGTCTATTAATGTTCAAATTGACGTAACATTAAACCTATCGGTTCGAAAGCACGGAATAGACTGATTTGATTCCTTTTGCTCCCCTTCTGTTTTCATTTAATTGTGACTCTTAAGAATGCCTTGAAAGTCAGAAACTATCTAACCATCCCAGTCGTTCGCTTAATTTCCTCCATCTCCCATTACCACTGATATGACTGAAAGCAGTTTGATTCACTGTGATTGGAATCCAAATTCCTTTGACCCGTTTACTTGCTTATGTGGAACCTCATTCCTCTTTGATACTCCGCCTGCCTTCTTTTTATTCGTACACATCATAACAAAGTTCAAAAGCACTCATTCCTCTTTGATTCACTGTGGGTGTTTGGATGTGCTTTTCAAAAGCACTTATTGGCTTTTGGGGAGGTGAAAATATAAAAATACCCCTACAAAAGTCTTAATAAATCAAAAAATTCTGACTTGTTAAGACTTTTGGATGGTATTATTGTCTTTTCACCCCTCCAAAAGCCAATAAGTGCTTTTGAAAAGCACATCCAAACACCCCCTTTCACCATTTTTGATTTTGCTATTGATGATTATGTTGTTGTTTTGATGTAGTGTAAGTGATAGACGAGAAATTAGACATCGAGAGTGATGGCGTGAATCGTGAGCAATCGATGTTCGTTCAACTTTGGGCTGGGCTGGGCTGGGCCAATCTAAAAGTTTTGTGTTTCCGTATTTTGTTTATTAATGTTCAAATTGACGTAACATTAAACCTATCGGTTCGAAAGCACGGGATAGACTGATTTGATTCCGTTTGCTCCCCTTTTGTTTTCATTTAGTTGTGACTCTTAAGAATGCCTTGAAAGTCAAAAACTATCTAACCATCCCAGTCGTTCGCTTAATTTCCTCCATCTCCCATTACCAGTGATATGACTGAAAGTAGTTTGATTCACTGTGATTGGAATCCAAATTCCTTTGACCCGTTTACTTGCTTATGTGGAACCTCATTCCTCTTTGATACTCCTCCTGCCTTCTTTTTATTCGTACACATCATAACAAAGTTCATTTACAATCATACACGTTGGATACGTGTTAAGTACTTAAGTGGCCATAAGTGATATGTTTTGAAATTTGAACTATTATAGTTAATGTCTTTTTGTTATAACTTACCCTTTTTAATTTGTTATGATTAGGAGCTTTTACAAAATAAAATAAAATAATCAGCATGGGTTAAAATTGTTAGACAATCTCCAATAGGCAATAGATGTTTTTCATGCCCTAAAAGTGATCACACAGACTTTTATCAAGTTCTTTACCATTGAAGAGGTGTGTTTTTTAGGCATCCATTCTTTCCCATCAACTCTAAAAAATTAGTTAGTGTGGGACCTCATGTACTATGTACATAGATATATTAGAAAGGGAAAAGAAATGATTGGTTAAAATAAAAGGATGGTGGTGATGTGTTAATGTTTAATTTTCTTATTGCAAAGATTTTCGCGTATCAGCCTCCTATAGACCTCAATCTTGACCCAGATGTGCATGAGGCGATGCCTCAAGGTCTTGGGGTGTTTTTCTGATCACCTCGAGCGCCTCATCCCTACTGCACTATCTTTAAACCAAGTGTGTTATATGTGGGTAGGCTTCTTCCTTGATTACCTTTATTTGTATTCCATAATTTCTTCATACTAATATCCTCAAATCCACCCAATATCTAGCTCACGATTTAATCTGTCAACGACTTGTTCAAAATTATCTCAACTCGATCACTTTT
>BJCO01725268.1:0-10521 GCA_018326465.1 Flaveria floridana | reverse complement strand
AACGGTCAAAAAAAAAACGGTCGAAACCGGTTCCAAACCGGTTTTTTTGGACTGGGTTCGAAACCGGTTCGGGTAAAAACCGGGTTGGAACCGGGTTGGGTGTATACCGGTTCCGAACCGGTTCGGGTCCGGGTCGGGTCGGCGGTTCGGGTTTTGAACCCGGTTCTTTTGTGCACCTCTAGTTTTATATGGTTAAAATTTACGTGATATGATGCCCATTACAGAAACAGGGTATTGAACTTATTATAAAAAAAGTGACGTGAAATACAAAATGTTCAACTGCACTTGTGACAACGTACAATTTAATCAATTTAAAGTTTCTCACAGTTAAAACATAATTTTTTTTTACATATATTAAAGATTATCAATACTAATAAAGTAAAATAATTATTGTCATATGTTATTTTCTTACAACTACTTTGTCACATGTTATATTTTTATAATCATTTTGTCACATGTTATCTTCTTACAATCATTTTGTCGCATGTTATTTTCTTACAATTATTTTGTCACATACTATCACCATATCAAATCAACCTATATTATATATCCTTTCCAAATTGTTAAACAAATATATAATAAATAAAACACATGTTTCTTTTTATTCAAAAAACATAACTCTTTTGAAATAGCATTTTATGAGTGATGAAGGTTTTGATACAAAGATTTTTTTAAATGGCGGTGTTTAAAGACCGTTTAATTAAAAAATAACATGTTAAAAAAATTTTAAACAAAGCATTTTAAAGATGAAAGTTTTAAAAAAAAATTTCTATTGTTTTATTACTTGAGGTAATTAATTATACATAAGTTGAGTCATATCTTATCTTAAATAATATTCTTGCGATTTTTATACATTAATTAAAATTTTTTAATTTAATATTTTTATTTAACTAGTGTGTTACATGGGTATCTAAACTAGTATGTCATATTAATAAATTCTATTCTAATGCAACTAAAGGGGTTCAATCAATAGACGGTTATCACCTAGTATCAAACTCATCTCAAACCTAAAAAACTTTTAAAACTCGTCATATTATAGAACATATGTCTCCTTACCTGTTCTGAATATTTATGGTTCAGGTTTCCGCATTAGGTTTGGGTCTTTTTATGATCTCTAGTACTAAATTTATAACCCACATCTTAAGTTCCTCCCAACCAAATAAAACCTAAAACATAACTACTACGACAGCAAGTACGTACATAAAACCACATCTTGATTAGATGACTGGATAATTAATCTAATATCTATACAAATATTATTAGTGGTGTGTTACTCATGCTCATGTTCACTCTACTACTACTACTATTCATGTTGTTCTGTATTAATGTAAATTTTCTTAATAAAATGATGGCTAGAGATGCAGAGGACAATCTCCATGGAGAGGTGGTTGATTGTTGATGGAGAGAATGGATGAGGTTTTATGTGCGAGAAGAGAGATTAGGATAGTAATTTCCTTGCATTATTATCGTCAATAGTGGTGTATTGTTCAGGGCTAGCTCAACCTATTTAGAGGCCTCAAGAAAACTAAAAATCTAGGGCCCTATTTTAATTGTTTTCCCATAAATTAACATCTAACAAACAAGATTAGATACATGGTAGAAAAAACTAAGAAAAGATAATAAATATGGATTTATGAGAGAAAAACTTCATCAGTATGCATTCAAATGGGTCAGATCAAATTATCCCGGTTTCTTTACGGTCTACTCAACGTAAACAGGTTATGTAGATCAATCTACATAAATGCTAGAACAATACCAAAAACTTCATAACTATTAAAATATAGAGAAAATTGTAAAAATAGTCCCCGTAGTTTGATCATATTGCAAGTTTGGTACTCAGATTTTAAAAATTGCAAATTTAATCCAAAAATTTAAAAGTTTGTTGCAAATTTAGTCCCCATCGTTAGTGTCCGTTAGTTTTTAATGATCTAGGAACTAAATATGCAATATGGTCAAACCATAAGGACCAATTGTGCCATTTTCTCCAAAAATTAAAAAAAACAAAAAAAAAATCAAATAAAAATTAGAATTAAAATTTAAAAGATTCGAATACATTTTGATAAATAAATTCAATAATCGTTAAAAATAGAATAAAGGTTAAAAAAATCAAACCAAATTTAAAAAAAAAAGTAAATAAAAGTAACAATAAAATGCATATAAAAATAGAAAAAAAAGAAAATGAGAAGTATGCTTAAAATTTTATTTTTTATAATTATTTTTTTATGAAGTTCATATGTCATGTTTAAATCGAAGAATCCAAAAACCTTGTGAAAGTATAAATCCAGAAAATGAAAAATGAAATAGAACCGTTTTTTTAGTTTTCTAATTTCAACATGATTTTTCAATATTTATTTTGAATTTTATAAATATTTATTCGGTTGTATTTTTAATTTTTGTTTGATTTTATTTAATTTTTTACTTTAATCGCATATTTTTTCCAATACTTATCGCTTTCTCTTTTTACATGCGTTTTATAAAAAGCTTGTAAACTAAAATCTTGAACATTAAAAACCAAATCTACCCACATTGTTTAGTGATTTAAAAATTTAGAACTATGTTTAGGTTATGCAAACTAGCATTTTTCTATCTAAAAATTCAAGCATCACCATTGTAACAAAACCATGTCTCCATCAAGTTAATCATCAGATATTAAAAAATAACTCTTCAAAGTTTTTTTTAAGATGAAATTTCAACATCTTTGCCAATCTTCCAACCCCACCAACTTAAAAAATTAATACTTTTTAAATCAACTTCTTCGAAGGGAGTACATCTTGTTAGATGTATCTTTCCACAACTTCATCTATTTACAACAACAAATTTAGGGGATTTAATCCCAGTAATTATGTTAAATATGAAATAAAGACAAACCAAAAAGAGCTACTCAAGAAAAACTGATGATGAAGAAGAACAGGGTGGTGCAACCTAGAAGACAAGCTATGTAAACTCTCAAAATTTCCTAAACTAGGACAATGAAGAACAGGATGTTTACATGGTATTCAGAACTTAAGAGAAGCGGTTAAATGATGATTTTTGCTTCTATGGTTCTTCCTCATCGCAGCATTTCATTGCTCGATTTCCGACAGATCATCTGATTAATTGTTCGATTTTCAACGTTGTTATGTTGTTTCAGTGTTTGAAAGACCGATGCTTTGATTTCCCTAGTCCTTCAAACTTTAAACTTCTAACTAGATTACTGGAGGATAAAATAAGGCCCAAACTTGTATATATATAGCATATGTATAACATTTAAAAATACGAGGCCTTAGAGATTTAGGGGGCCAAAGCAAGGGCTTTAGTGGCTTTACCCTTGGGCCTACTACTATTGTTGTAATTTCTTTGATACTCATGTTTTCTTTATAATTTTCTTTCTATTACTATTGTTGTTGTTATTGGATTCATGAGAGCTTCGGGTTTGACATCCGGTAATTTTCTGTTACCAAACTTCGATAGTTCTGTTAGGTCTTGCATACACGTGTCGTGAGCACACACTAATTGTCGTTGAATGTTGGTGACTTAATAATAATTAACAATGGCTATTAATTAATAACTTAATTAATAATTTTGATTATTAATTTTTGGTTATACGATTTATGAATTTTAAGTATTAATTATGAAATTTAGTTGATAACGTGACAATGTGTTATATTTAATTCATGTGTTTTGTGATTAGTTGAAAATGTATATGATTATTATTGATGATTAATAATATTGTGTTTTGTAGTTAAAAAATTTTAAAAAGTTTTTAAAAAAATTAGTTTTTATAAAATGTAAACAAGAGGGGTTTATTTTGTAAATACACATAAACTTAATATTACCAAATTGAAACCCTAATCCTCCCAAACCACCCCCATTCGGTCGTGAACCCTTCTCCCACACTTCTCCTTTGCGATTTTTGATCAAGAACAAGCAACAAACATCGATTTTGCTTTGTTTCAAGCATTACAACACATTAGCAAGTCCAATTCTTGGCTATTACAATATTAAAGGTTAGATTTTCATTGTTTTCCATGGTTTTTGAGCTTTTGCCGAACCCTAGTTCGATTTCTATATAAAAATTCAAAATTTGTGTTGTTTGATGATTGTATGATATTAGTTAGATTGTATTAATGTTAGTTTACGTGGATTATACAAGAAGTTCATGGTTTTGATGCGTTGTTCATACCTTACTAAAAATAGTAACTTTTGTGCATGAACTTGGTGAATTGATGATAGATTGATGATGTTAATGATGTTGTATGAACGTTGGATTATGATTATTATGCAAGAAATACATGAATTGATCATATAGAGCATACCTTTCCATTAGTAGAAACTTTTGGATGTGAGATTTATGGATTATGATGATTTAATGATGTTAGTCATGTCTAGATGTTAGCATGGACTTGTTTATGTACATTGTTGATGGATTCATTGAAGAATTGGGTGCTAGGTTGAGTTTGGGTGTTACCTTCCTAAAAGAGAAACTTTAATTTGAAAGATCATTAGATATTGTGAGTTAGGTATGTTTATGATGCTAGGATCATGTTAGAATATCTATTGATGATTGTCTAATGTTTTGGATTATGGTAATTTGGTTAATTGGATGGTTGATGAAACATTTGGAAAAATCTAGGTTTCTTGATGAATGTGCAAGTGTACATGTTAAGTTGTATGATAACCTGGATTAGCATGAAAAGCATGATAAGTCTTATGTGTTATAATGTGACTTATGAGAATAACTTGCATAGTAATTTGGAATGGTATGTTGAACGATTAATTTCTACACTTGATCAAACTAGAACTTAATTTGATATGTCACCAACGGGTCAAACGGGTCAACTGGGTCTAATGTGTCTTGTTTTCTAAAACCTTATATCAAAGAGTTATAGAGCACTAAGGATTGTTAAAGATTCTGTGTACACATACTTATGTACTTACGTGTTCTAGGTAACCTCTGAAGGTTGTCTTTCCACTCACTATTAGCTTTTATTATTGCTCGTGTGCATACCAGGTGAGTTCATGCCCCACTTTTATACACCCTCTCTTTTGGGGGAGATAGCATACTTGTTTACAAACGCATTATTATTGTAAGTTGTGTATAGCGTAACATAGTGTGATATACCTTAAAAGCCCTCACACTTTCGGATCGTTAATATTAGTAACTAGCGGGAAATACTGGGTAGTACTACTGGGCCTGACAAGCCTCACCCGTGCGACTCAAGGTTAAACGGGTGCAATATTATCCTAAACACAAACATCATCACAACTTGGTAGGTTGTGATGGGAGGCAAACAAACGAAACACATGTCAGCTTCGATCATGAAATCATGATTGTTATTACTTGTGAATATAGATTAGCAATCTATTTCAATGCACCTCTTATATTTTACAACTATTACTGTTTATGTTAAACGTAAACTCTTGAACTCACCAACCATTGTGTTGACTCTTTTAGTATGATATTCTCAGGTCGAGGTTAACCGTTGCCGTAGGAGCACGCACGGGTCAAGCATATGCATTTAGAAAACTGATGTCATTTACTTTTTGAATGGTTTACATTTGGTTTAAATCATTGTTTGGCGTGTGTTTTACCAAGTTACATTTCTAGTACTTTGAGTTTAACTATTTATAAAACGCTTCCGCAAATATTTTAAAGTTACAAACTCTGATTTATTTTATACGTTGCATATAGTGTCGTTCTAAGTAACTAATGACTGGGATCCTGGTTTATTTACACACCTCGAGGGTAAAACCCCGCACGTGAATTTTGAGGGTGTGACATCGGGGTTGGGCTCGAAGTTGAAGGCACAATATGCGTTTAAGTGGGGCCGATTTTGTGTCTATTGTTTGTTTTTTGTTTAGCAAGATTACTAACCTAGTTTATATTTTATAAATACCTTGTTATGTAATTCTAATATTTGAGCACCCAAATAAAGACAAACCCATCAATGATCTTTAGCTCAACTGATTAAGGTAAGATACTCATGACATATAAAATAATGAGATATCATGGGTTCAAGTCTCACTCTGAGTAAAATGTTTAGAGTTGAGTCAGTGAGTTTTCTCAGCAATGGGTTTCCTCCTGAGGGGTTTGGGGGTGCGGCCCGGCTAGGAAACGGATAGGTGAGCCCGATTAAGATAACGGTTATCCTTCAAAGCAGGGTCGCATATTTACCGTTCAAAAAAATAAAGACAAACCCTTATCACTACACAATGCACATATTTCACATCGACCAAAACACTTAAAATCTCATGTTCGTTTATTTTGCGTACTATAGTTTTTTATGCTAGTGTGTGTTGTTTCACGTTTCTACATATCGTTTTACCTAAAAAATGGTATCAGAGCTTTAAGATATTAAGTACTGTTCAATCTTTTCTTTGGTCTTCAGGGTTGCTGTTAAAAAGTTTTGCACTAATAAAAAATTAAGGTTTTCCCGTTCAAAGTTCAAGTCACTTAAGTTTTTCTATGAAGATTCGACATCTAAATCCGACTTTTTATGCCTCTTGGAGCTGAGCTTTTTTTATTTTTGAAAAAAGGAGATCCCTTGCATGCATCAAACTGAGGCAAGTCAGTTAAGCATTTGGTTCTTTGATGGCTATGATAGTCGACTGATTGGCCAGGAAAAACCCCTTGGAGATCGATATTTTTGTTCGAAACCTCATGTTGTCGCCATTCATAATAAATCTTTATTCGCTTTTTACACCTAACTACCATTAGACTGGGAATTATTTTGGTTTTTGGGTTTCTGATTATGATTTTAGGCCAAATGTGATTATCGACTGTTTTGGGTGGAGGTGCTTTTGTTTAAGTACTACCTAGTTATACCCATTAAGAAACCGATTACGATTTGGTGAAGAACTCTTCAAATTCAAGTTAAGATTTGCCTGCTAGGCTATTATAGGAACAAAACAGTTATTTATTAGTGTTCAGTCAAATTATTGTTAAGTTCAGGCTTGTGCCACTACTATGTATATTCATTCTTTTTTATTTGTTTCTTGTTTGCAGTTTGATATAGCTGAAGACGGGAATATATAAATTTTTAAGTTTGATGGAACTAATTTCATTTTGTGGAAGATGCAACTAGAAGAATTATTATGCCAAAAGGATAAAAGATATGGTCATGATAAAAGAAAAACCTAGAAAAACGGAACAAGCTGATTGAGAATTGAAAGACGAGAACGCAAGGAAGTAATTTCATTAATTGACACTAACTAAAGGTATGGCATTTAGTACGAAGGAAGTAACTGCACATTATATGATGAATGTATTTTCAAATATGTATGAGAAGCCTTCGACTGCAAACAAAGTTTCCTTAATCTGGTTACTTGTAAAGTTAAACATGAAAGAAGCAGGCTTAGTGACAACTCATATTAACAACCAAAATTTAATATTGGCAAGACTAGTATTATTTGGGATAAAGTTTGAGGATGAACTTAAAGCTCTACTATTGTGTATCATCTTTGCTTTTTAGTTGGTCTGAAATTATTATTGTTATTTCTAGTTTTATGGAGATTAGTGGATTTACTTTTGAAGGTTTTGACATCTTATTATAGGTGAGGGTGTCAAAAGGAGAATTTAGGTGAATTATCAACTAGTGAATATTGAATATGGGAAGAGGTTGGGGAAATAACAGGAGATGAAGGATTCAAGGAAGGGGTTTATCTACAACTCAAAAACATTATGAAGTTTTGGAACTAGAGTGATGGAAGGCATATTACGATTCAATGTCCAAAGGGAAAGAAGAAAGATCTGAACATGGATGTTAGCAGATGGAAGGATATCATTATGGAAAACAATATGGACTCTTTGTTCATAGGTTTGTGAGCTTCTTTAACACCATGCATAATAGGGTGATGATAGTGAATCAGGGTCACAGACTTTTGGAAGCTACAATTAGCAAATGATGAGATTCTTGAAGTAACTAGAATGTGAGATATCTATCTCGAACCTCTATTGGGTACTACATGGAAATTGAAGAATGTTAGGGTGATTCTAGGTTTGAAAACGTAGTGTATTTCTATCGCTTAGTTGGATGAACATAGACTACAAGTAAAGTTTGGTGTGGTAAAGGAAAAGTGATGAATGGTAACCTAGTTATTGCTAGTATAATGGTATATACATCCTTAGGTATGGTTGTGGTACTTTTTAAGGGAGTGAACATCTCGTTTAGGCAAGGCCAAATCTAGTAGTAAGCATAAGAGGGCTTATTTTGCAAATATGAAGTCAAAAGCAACATATACGTCATTTCATGGGATTAAACAAGTTAGGGGATTTGGTAACAGTGGGTGCATGGTATGTGTTTCAAAAAACATTCCAAAAGCAAGTGGGTTTTATAGAAAAAGATTCAGACTAAAAATATGTCTCATGGAGAATGTTTTCTAAGACTTGAGATTTTAGTCCTTTGTAACGCCCGGATATTTTCTTTGAAGCCGACGAAGGAAGAAAAAAGAAATAAAGTCTAAAGTCGGGGAACCAAACTCGCCAACGCGAGAAAGTTGGGTAAATGGAGATATTTGAAGGGAGAGGTCAGCCCTTACCCTCTCCCCACACCCATATTTCAGCCAAGAAGAAAGAAAGAAGAGAGAAAAGGAAGAAAAGAGAGAAGAAAGCTTGGTTCGAGTGGGTTCGGGCTTGGAAATCATCGTGTAGCGGGTCTAATCGAAGCTCTTCTTCTTGGTGTAGTTTGTGTGAGTTCTAGGACCCCTATTTTACTCGTTTTCAACTGATATGTGACTGGAACACATAGTAAACCCATTTTTGTATGTGTGTGTGTTTGACCCATTTGGGTGTGTTTTCATGTGATGCGTTTGGAGTTTAATTTCGGGCTTGTGTGTGCTTGAATGGTGTTGTAGTATGCATTCCTGAGGTTTAGGATGGTTGATTTGGGCTTAGAATAGGTTTGGATGAGCTTAGAGGTCGAAAATGGCAGATTGGGTTCGGGATGAACTTCATTCTGCATCAGTTAGGGCTAGGCGACCGACTTGAGGCCATACGGCCGAATGGAGTGCGATTGGAGTCCATTCGCACAACTGAGGTTCACTCGCACGACTGGAGCGCCAGTCGCATGGGGAGTCATGCGACTGAAGGTCTATTCGCATAGGTGCTCATTCGCATAGCGTCCATCCGCATAAGGTCCATTCGCATAGTGTTCATTTGCTTGGGTGTCCATCCGCATGAGGTCCATTCGCACGATTGGGTGTTCATCCGCATTGGTGTTCATCCGCATTGGTCCATTCGCATGATGTTCAATCGCCTGGAGGCCATGCGACTGAAGTGTGCCCATACGCCCAAATAGAGCTGTTGTACCCGAGGAGAAGCATAGTTTAATTACTGACTTTCGGGGGAAAGTGCAGATGTAAGTTTTGATGTGGAAGCTCCCGTAGGTACATGTAAGGTGACCATCGAGGTCTTAGAGGTTATGTTGGGCATGATGATGTATGATGTTGCATGCTTATGCATGATGTATGTTATGTATGATGTTGCCATGTATGATGATGCTATCTGTGTATGATGATGTTCCTTATTATGATGTATGTTCATCTTTCCCGTGGCCTTACGTGTTACGTTAATGAACGAATGAAAAGTATTATGTAACGTAAAGTGGAAGATAATGAAAAGGGGAACGTAATGAATGAATGCATGCATTAATGAATAAATGAACGAATGAAAGGCTTGCAAGCAAAAGTATGAGGTGAGCGACCCTGCTGTCGCAACAGACTCGGAAGCGACACCCCATTAAAAGGTGTTAGCCCAACGGTGTGTGGGTTCGCTACCCCGGGAGGATGCACATAGGGGTCCTTCTTTGTGATTGACCATTTGTATAGAACTATTGCTGCATACCTTAGGTACTGTGACCAGAGGTGCGATGCACCGTTATAGAAGGTCTTGATAGGCCTAGGTCCAGTACCACGAACAGAAAGGTATTGCATATGGTAATGGTACACCTAGACTATACCTTAGGTACTGTGACCATAGCTACGATGCACCGTTATAGAAGGTCTTGATAGGCCTAGGTCCAGTACCAGGAACAGAAAGGTATTGCATATGGTAATGGTACACCTAGACTTTATCTTAGGTATTGTGGCAAGAGGTGCGATGCACCGTTATAGAAGGTTTATGATAGGCCTAGGTCCAGTACAACGAACAGAAGGGTAAAGTTTATGGTTTGATGGAAAGAAATGATAAAAAGATGAAAGAATGTGGAAGTTAAAGACGTAAGATGAATGAACGGAAGTTAAAGAATGAATGAATGAATGATGAAGATAATAATGATATTATCCATGTGTACGTATGATGTATGATCGCATGAAAGTAAAGAATGGTTTTAACAAAAAAGAAGTATGTTTTATTATAAAACTAGAACTCACTAAGCAACACTGACTTTTTATGTGTTTCCAGTTGGCAGGTAATGTTGCTGAGGATGGCACGGGGCGGCTACTCGGCTCTTTTTGGATGGCATTCTTTTGTATAATGTTTTTGCATTGTAATGCGAACAAATGATGTTTTGTAATGAATGTTGTATTAACTTGCAAAAGCATTTA
>BJCO01725263.1:0-10222 GCA_018326465.1 Flaveria floridana | reverse complement strand
CTAGTTTATGTTCTGAAATGTAAAAGTCTTTCATGTCTTACACATGTGTAATCCAATGTAATGAAGTGATTGATTATATATAAAATGTATTGTGATGGTTATATGTGATTGATTATGTCATGTTATATTTATATTGATTGTAATTCACATATATGAACTAACTATATAAGTTTGATGTTGTTTTACATAGTTCTAAGTCAATAAGAACTTAGAAATGTGTTTAACTTAGTCATGTGGACATTCATGCTAATGGACCATACTTATGGCCCATACGCATGAATGAACGATGCTTATATACCAGTCGTACGACTGAACTAGGTGACTAGATCAGCCGTATGATTGAGACAAAAGATTGGTTCAATCGCACGACTGAACATTCAGTCGTGCGTATCAGTTAATCGCATTGTTCAGTCGCACGACTGAACCACTGAACCATGCTAATGGTTCAGTCAAACGAATGAACACTGATAACCTATAAATACCACATAATTCGTGAAAAAACATAACACTTCGAATTACTTCATACTACTTCATACCCTAGCCATCCAGAGCGTCCCAAATCGCAGATCCAACTTCATAGATCGTTCCTAATCGATTTCAATCCATCCTTAATGTTTGTTTCATTGTAAGATCAATCGGGTTATTCGTTCTCATTGATGGGATTGCTAATCAAATAGAATTTCATGTTATTTGATCTAGTTTCACGCAAAATCCATTAGTACTCCGTACATACACGGTTCCAACAAACATCATAATAGATAGGTCTCTTGCCTCGAGAAGAAGAAAAAGGTACAGATGAAGATGAGGCCTTTCCTGCAAAGAACCGCTCACAGGAATGAACAACAGTAAGTAATTCAATAAGTAAAGCAAATAGACAAGGCAATCTAATGAAGCTAAACGTGTCTATGTGTGTGTAACTAAGGCATCAATCTATAGTCTAAATGCAATAAAAATAAAATACAAATTTAGTTTAGTTTGCTATAACCATTGGCTTTGATATCAATGTGTCACACCCTCAATTTCCACAAACGAGGTATTACCGTTAGGCGCGTGACATACCAGGATCTCAGCCATTAATTACAGCAAACGACACAATAGTTACAAAACATGATTGCTCGTTAACATTTAAGTTTCCCAAAACAGAGTTAATTATAAAAACATCAAAGTGATTGCGGAAGTGTAAATATTTGTATAAGGTAAAGTTTAATAAGGTAAAGTTTAATGTGGTAAAGTTTAATGTAAATAAACCACTAGACCAGTTTAAATATAAATAATGTACACATGAAATAAATGCTATGCTCCTAGACTTGCCTCATCAGTGACCTGAGAGAAAACATGCTAAGATCAGTACAGAGACTAGTGAGTTCATAGTTTTATCAAAAAGCAGTAAGTAATAGTAATAAAATCCAGATTCAGTAATCAAAGCATATAAGTAGGTAGTTAGCCTACAATAAGTCACTATGTGTATGAATTTCACGATCAAGCTGACAGTAATAATATAATGAATGCCCCCGCTGATAGGTTCAAATGGATCGATTCTATGTTTGTAATTAAGCAATTATCAATTATATGAACAAAGTAATCAACAGATGCAAAAATTCATAGTAGTTTCTATTGATAGTTGCAAAGGATTACAATATACAATTGAGAGAGTTCTAAGTGTTCTCTGAATAACTCTATACGTCTACCTGCACAAAATACATATAATCCTATTTATACCAATCAAAGAAACAAAAGGAACATATATTTACAAAGAAGTCCCTATACTATTACAAAAACTAAAACTAAAGACTAAATGCTAATCTTCTAGGGCTTCAACAATACTCCCTAAGATTTGCATAGGTCTTCAGTCAAAAACATCTTCTGGTTCTTCTTTCACTTTGAACATTGGCTTCTCTTTATATTGCTCAAGTTCTCTCAGTGCCTTCTTTATCAATGACTTGAATTTTTCAGCCAAAATCCCTGTTCTGGCTTTGAATTGTTTGTCTCTATCTCCATTGCCTCCATTACTAACAGTGTTTCTTTAGATAATCCATCTATATCCATATTTGCATACATCTCAATTGGATTTGCATTATCTTTTGTATATATCTCCAACACTCCTTTGCTTGAGATTCACATGAACTCTATATTTTCTATGCTTTTCTTAACTATATTTGCATAGGCCATCGCCTTTCTCAATAAAATCCTTTGCATTGCAGCATTCATGACTTTAATCATAGTCATGAAATACTTTTGATTATGCTCAGCTTCAACAAAAGTCACTTGTCCAAACTTTTGATTAGACAAAAAAGATATATAACTAGGGTGAAGGAGTTTCAACTCAAATAGTCCAAATAAACAGATCATATCTTCATCCCAGTCATCTTCACTTCTAACCAGCTTAAGATGAAAGTCTGTGGAATCATAGAACCATCTCAGGATTGGTTTGGATGTTTGAGTACCATCTATAACCTTTAATCCTGGATTCATCACCTTTTCAAAGTATGTGTCTCTAAAAGCTTCTAAATAATCTATATCAGTAGATGCACTTGATTCTCCTTTGTCTCTTCTTTTTAATTTTTGAAAATACATTTTGGATGGCATCTGGTTTGAAGCAAAGCAGGCATTCTCGAAATTCCTCTGTCAAGTAATTTTACAAAGTTCTCTCCTCTTGTAGCCTTTGAAGGATTAATGAGAGGTAACTTATGTAATTCTTTCAAGTCTTGGACAGGAAGTTTTATGATGCTTGAATAAAAGTGATAGACATCACATATTGCATTAACTCTTTTAATCAGAAAAGCATCAAATACCTGATCATACTTCCATGCCACTATCTTCACTTCTTTTATCTTATCAGGAACAATCATAGCATTTAACAGCTCTGAAATTGATTGTCCTGTTTGTAACACATTTCGTACCAAATCTCCGGCAGATCTAGCCTTGTTCCATAGTTGTTTTTTTATTTAAATCAACTTTATAAGCACCCTGCTCTGTGTGTGGAAACATAACCATCAACTCCTTTCTCTTTTCATGAGTTCTTTTTACTAACTCCATGGACTTAATCTCTTGAGGTTTAAGGATTCTGGTTCTTTTTATAATCTCCAGATATTGTGGGTTGTCCATGTCTAGTATGATTATTTTGTTGTACATCTTCTCAGTCTCTTGAAAGCTTTTGACTAATCTTCTTAAAGATTCACTTTGAAGTCTTTTTAGCCTTTTCCATGGATAATTCCTTGATTGTAACCATGTCCTTAAAGCAGGAATACTCATATCTTCAGGATCGGGATGGTGCAATTCTATCACAGGAATATCATCTACATTTAAGCTTTCACTCATAGGAGCCCATTCACCATGTTCTAGAACAATCTCATTGAGATCAATTGGTGCGAAAGACTCTACAATTACGCACTTTTCATATTCTTCATTTATTTGACTCACTGTCAGACCATTAAGGGATACCCTGTTATATTTCTTCTTGACCAGATAGTTGTATGTCTTTAAAATCTATTTGGATATCTTCTTGAACATTAGTGATTGGAGAATCAACTATATCACATATATCATCATCTGGTAGACATGAATCAATATCATCCAGTGCTTCTATTCGTTCTTTAACATTTTCTTCAACAACATCATCTACATCAACATTCTTCTGAATCTTTAATGGAGCAATGGGTGTCTCAACTTCATCTAATTTTCTTTTACCCTTATCCGCTTTAGAAAGCTTCACATTAACATCTTCTTGAGACTCTTTCTCAATCTCCTTCTCAATCACAATCACTTCATGTTCTTTCTCCTATTCAGTCATACTTTCTTTCAACTTTTCAAGTTCTTCAGATAATCTCTTAACTTTATCTTCAAGATCATTCATCATCAATTCTTTCTTTTCATCATTTGCTTTTAACAAATCATTCTCTTCTTATAATCTTTTTATCAACTCATCTTGATCAACTATTTTTAACTTCAACTCATCTATCATATCATTATCACTATCAATCTCTGTTTGAACACAAACATCATTGGTTTGTTTCATCAATCACATTCTAAGCCTCTTGAATATGTGATGGTTCATTAGCAATCATATTCTGAATGATAGGTACTGATAGAATGGTATTAAGATATTCAAAATCAAATGATTGATTTTGATCTAAATTAGCATCAACATTTTCATTATCTCCTTCATCATGAACAACAGTCTCATCTTGCTTATCAGATAAGGTTGTTTCACTATCCATCTCTTGATTTACTTATTCTTCATTTACTTCAATTACACCTCCTTGATTATCTCCATCACCATCATCATTATCATCATCAAAAGAATTATCATCATCTTCTTGTTCTTCTTCATCCTCATCTTTATCATCCTGTTCTTCTTTAATGATTTCTTCAACTACATCCTCAATTAAGTCATTTGGATCTACTAGTTCCTCGTCAGTCAAATGAAAATGTTGTTGATGAATATCAAGTTCATCCAAGATTCCTCATATAATCAAACAAAGGAACATTTGGAGCTCCAGTAATGATAGCTACTCTCTTGTACACAATCTCTGACATGTGCTCAAGCTCAAGTCTATCACCTTCTACTCCATGTACATATAGATCTGGATGATCTTCATTGATGATCAACTAAAGGAGTCTTGGATACATCAAATACTTATTCCTTTTGCCTTTCTCTAGATTGAATATGAATCCATTCATGATCCATTTAGCCATGTTAAATTTTCTTTTTGTGGCTAAGGCAATGATAGGAGATGCAATGTCCACTGGGAATGAGTTTCATCCAACACTTCTCTTGGACATGCAGTGTTGGAATATGTAACAAAGTAACGTCCAATGGTTGTACACCCTTGTCCTGAAGAATTGTTTCTTAGGGAAGTTGTCAGGGTGACCCATCATCATGAACACTTCTCTTCATTCATTAAATGTGTACTCAGCTAAATCTTGAGGCTCATTCTCTCCTAGTCTAAGAGTTACTCTGATTGCTTGCTCAGAAACCTCAGTCATTCTGTCATTAGTCACAAATGCTTTGAGTACTTTATTTCCTTCATTATCTCTCTCTATCTCTGCTATTCTCCAAAATCTCTATCAATCTGGCATTGGTAGCTGGTCTTGCACACATGGCATACACATACTTAGTTCTTAGCAGAAATCTGATAATCTCTTCATATCCAGCTACTTCTCTAACTTCTTTATTTAGATAAGCTGCCACGTTATGCTTTGGTTCGAACTTTAACTCAGCCATCTGTAATACACAAAGAAACATGAATTAGTATGAAGGAATAATACCAAGAATGATCCTTCATTAAATTTACATGTTTACTTGATATATTTTATATTTCAAAATTGATCATTTAAAAAAATTCTAAGTGTACACTTACTGATTTTTGAAATCAATCAATTTTTTTAAAACATAATCTTAATCAAGTAACTTGTTTCTTGTTAATTTGTATAAATTTGTTTAAGATTTGAAGATTAACAGGTAAGATTCATTTGAAAGATTAATTTGTCGATTCATTTTTGATTTTTTTTATTTTACTTTGATGAGCAGATGAATCATAGAAAATTTTTTGTGATGAAATGTAGATTGTTTGATGTTAACCAAGTTGAAATCATGTTTATCAACAATTTCAGTTTCAATTTGATCATTTAATCACTTTTTATAACCAATTTTTCAAATTGTTCATTCACTTAGGGTTCGAACGCCCAACTAGGGTTCAAATGCCTGATTGAATGGGAAGATTATGGACTATGATTTGATGAACTACACTCAACAAGTTGTCTCGAATCACTGATTGTACCTTATAATAACAATAATCTTAGATAATCAGTGCAAACAAGATGAAATGATGATCTGTGAGTATATGAGAATAAGGACAGAGTGTTTGAGAGTATGAATATGGTCGAATGAAATGAAATCAGTCAAGTATTGAATTTATACTAAGTGAAAAACTCTTGGACGCATTTACACTGTGTAGACGCATGACTACTGTTTGGACGCATGAGCTCTAAGTGCATGACTACTGTTTGGATGCATGAGCTCTAGGAGCATGAGTAAAACTTGGTCAATTTTGTTCCAGGACTTAGGCGCATTTGCACTGTACAGAAGCATGAGCACTGTTTAGGCTCACGATCATTATTCAGGCGTATGACCCATCCTGAAACGTCTAACACTTGTGCAAAAACATGAATATTCATTTCGTACGAGAACTGTGTAGGCGTATGAGCTTTACGCTTGGTTATTTTCAACATGACAAGTCTGGTACTGTTTATTCGCATGAGGTTTGGTTGAAATGCCCAACACTTAATTAGAATTTCAGACTTATGATAACTGTTTAGGCATATTAGACCTTTCCATACGTCTAACACTTGGATTTTTTTACAAAATTAATTCAAACCTAATTTTGACCATTTTCCCTGTTCTTTATGAAAATTTTCAATCTTTGGTCAACCTTTGACTTTTGACTCAGATTTTGACTTTCTGGTCAAACTTTGCATTTTTGACCCTTAATTTTTACTTTTAACATTTTAAACCCTTGTATTTTTATTTAATTTTCAAAATACAATTTCCTTTCATTTTAGTCTCAAATTTAAACAAAGTGGCCTCATTTACAAAATTTGCAAGAAGCTTTCCACTTGAAAATTTTTATAGGCTCATTTTGTCATTATCAAAATTTTACATTATTAAACACACACACGCTTTGAACATTTAGCTTCATCCTTTCCATTCAAAACATTTTAATTTTGATTTTCATAGAAATTCTTACTTTTATTACTCCCCCTAAACTTTTAAGTTTTACAAACTTAGAAGTTTCCCAAGTTGTCACAAGAAGATCACACTGATCATTGTTAAATTGTATGCACACATAAAACATGCATAAAAGCAAAATGAAAGCAGAATAAAAATCTAATATTTACTACAGAATCAATGTCTGCAGTGAGATCATATGAGTTAAGATCAGCACATTAAAAGAAAATAAAGTGTGAATAGTCATAGACAATGATTAAATCCTGATAAAGTGTGTTCCAGGTGAGTGATTTTACAACAAAGGAGACACAAGATCCAAGGACAGACAAGGAGTGTTTTTGGCATGAAATTCAGCTCCTTACTTTTTCAATTCTTGGATTGATTAAGGTAGAATTAGATATGACATGATGTGACTCATACAAAGACTTAGAGAGATCAACTATCATCAAGACATTCAAGAAAGCACAAATTCTCAACTTATTACCTGACATATATTCATAACCAGAGTCCATGTCGATAATTTAGCAGAGAATGATCATGGATAAACCATTTGATAAACTCTAACCATCCATTTGAATGCGTTGTGCACATTGGCATATTTTGCATCAAAGGATAATATCCAGGTCTGTAATCACTTACAACAGAGGATATCTCAGCACTTTAGGTATATGATGACTCATAACAAAGAAGTGAGATGATGCTTGTAGCAGATCTCATGGTTAGTCATATCACCAGTAGGTGTGAGTGTTATAACTTTACAAGCAATCAATATGATAAGCTAATACAACTCAAAAGTACTCTAACGAACACACATTCATGCATAGATGATTTAGTTTAATCACAAGAATTTACTTTTTCAGTATAGTAACATGAGATTGTCTATACATCATATCTGATCATGTCAGACTTTATTATCAAGTGAAGTATGCAATTAATCTCACTAATGTACTATCATGTCCTACATGTTGCAAAAATAGATTCATTCCTAAAAATGAAATTAAAAAAGAAAGACTCTATTTTTGTAGTTTTTGTTTTATATTTTTATCTTTGAATTTTGATTTTCTACTTTTGTATTTACTTTTTCCTTTGAAAATTAAACAAACACACATAATCTACAATCAAGCAATTAACTTTGACAGTTTCGCTTACTATGACCTTTAGGATAAGTAAGGGTTATGTTAAGACTGAAACAACTAAAAAAACTTAAAACCCAGTTTTACATATGGTTAATAACACAAATTGACTCCACTAAGCACTCAAACCGTCCTGGTAAGAAGGCTTTAGTATATAGATCTGCCAACTGTTTTTCAGTTGCAATTTGAATCAAAATGATTAAACCTTCTTCAGAGTTATCTCTGAGAAAATGATATCGAATCTCGATATGTTTTGTTTTTGAATGTTGGACTAGATTAGCTATAATGAACATAGCAATAGTGTTATCAATGTAGATGGGTGTTTTAAGAAAATTGAAACCATAATCCAACAGTTGGTTTTGTAACCAAAGGATTTGAGAACATCCTACTGAAGCAGCTATGTACTCAGCTTCTACGATTGAAACAGAGACATTTTTTGGTTTCTTGCATTGCCACGAAAGTAATCGAGGACCTAAAAACTGACAGTCACCTGTTGTAGATTTTCTATCTTGACAACATCCGCCATAATCACTATAAGTATATCCATGTAGCTTAAAGTTTCCCTCGTAAGGATACCATAGCCCTAAAGCCGGTTTACCGTTGAGATACCTAAATATCCTTTTGACAGCAATTAAGTGGGATTCTTTCGGGTTTGATTGATACCTGGCACAGACACAAACAGCATACATTATGTCTGGTCTAGATGCTGTAAGATACATCAAAGAACCAATCATAGATCTGTATAAGGTTTGGTCAATTGATTTTCCTTTTAGATCAGGATCAATCTTGGAGTTTACGTCAGCTGGAGTTCTTATGGACTGACAATCTTGATGGGTTTTAACAAGATTATCAAAATCCATACAAACTAATTTATAGGAAAACGCAGCGGATTATGAGTTTAAAATCTTGTTAATGTGCTGATTATTAGACCCATTTAATAAGCAAAACCCAAACCATGGATCCATATACGAAATGCATACATTAAAGCAACCATAAGATGTTTAGAATACAACCTTTCTTGCTGCTGAAAAACAAAGTTTATGGGGTGTAGATGATGAACTTCGTGGCTCAATCTTCAACCAAGAAGACCTCAAGTAGATGATACCCCAAGCCACCAACAAAAACCTTTGAATTCTAGGTTTCTCTACACCAACTTTAAGCTACTTAACCCTTTGTTGTTTGATGAATTTTTCAGCCTTCTTGCTCTCCAAAATCGATTTTAGAGAGAGAGAGTTGAGAGAGTTTTCTTTTGCCTTTGCATGCAAGAGAGAGAGTTAAGATTGGAGAGTGTGTGATGTTAAGTCTTGAACATTTACAAGATAAAGTGGTTGGGACTCCATAATGCCCAAGGGGCGGCCGTAGATACCCATCCAAATGGGTTTCCCTCATTTTTTTTGTTTTATTAAAATTGAACACTCTCATCTCTTGAACTTTTATAAAATTAAACTCCTTTTAATTTTATAACACTAACACATTATTATTTGTCATTGTTTAATTAACTTAAATAATGAAACAAATAATCTCTCATGAACAAATTATCCATATAATCTTGGTCATTTACAAAAGCAATGTTTTAGAAAACCCGGTTTCTAAATTGGTGCATATATTTATTTGTATGATCTTATCAACGAATAAATATTTATCGGTGTTTGTTTGGCTTGTTATTGGGTATGACGCGACTTGGATCATATCACACTAGCCACATCAATTTAATATGTATCTTGAGCAAATCAATTCTTTCAATCTCCCACTTGTACAAGATTCATAGAAGATTGATGCAAGCAGCAAATAACGCCTAGCAATGGTTTGCTACCCCTAATGTATATGACTACGTGCCATTCAATAACATCATCCTTTTCAAGTACCTTACTTGAACATGATTTAGGTGAATCATTCACTTATCCTTTTGTTATAGATGTCATGTTAAATCCTAGAGACACAGAATTGTCATTCTCTGCTGATTTAACTTTAACAGGCCTTAGACATCTAACTCTCAACGAATAAGAGGAACAAATTCCATCTTGACTACATACGTCTCTCACAATCACCTTATAACATATCTGAACTCAGCCTTATGTACTGCCAATCTTTCTGAACAGCAAGGTACTAAGTCAAAGTACAACACTTGGTGAATATCAAGACCTAAAATGTATCTCAGGTCTGAGGATACAATGATATTCTCCTTTACTCAATATCTCTTATGACTAATCACAAAGATTCCATGTAGAAATAACTGAGAGCGGGTCAGTCCAATATCTATATCCCATAGATATCAATGAACCTTGGTAGCAACCTCTTGCTCTATATTCATACCTTATGAATATCAACCAATCCAAGTTCATTATAGTCTTACATTCATAGT
>BJCO01725259.1:0-16976 GCA_018326465.1 Flaveria floridana | reverse complement strand
GTAATTAAATTGATATAGTTAGTAATAAACACGAAAAGTTACAGTATAATATTTTAATATAAAATATAAATAAAATTAGATACACGTAATAGTTCAAGAAATAAAATAATTATGCTATTTTTAACTCTCTTATCTAAAAAGTTTTATTTTTAAATATTCGTTTTAAGATTTTTAAAAAATTTCACATGTTTATAATTTTTTTAAAAGCAAAACGATTTAAAATATTTTGTATAAAAAAGATTTGGTGTTTTAGAAATTTTATATTATATAAAATTTTAGTTTTTATTATTTAAATTTTAGTTAAAAGATGTGATTTCTAATTTTCTTAAGAAAATCTATTTTTTAAAAGATAGTTTGATTTTAAAAAATCTAGATAAGAGAGAGAAATATAACAATTAATAAAAGTCATTTTTAATAAGAGAGAGAAATTTGTATAAATATTTAAATTACTATAATACCCTTTTGAAGGGAAAATTGATATGTGGATGTCTAAAAGAATGACAAGTGGCAAAAAGTGGATTAAGAGAATGACAAGTGATAAAAGAAACCTTGTTTTATTAGATACTATAGATTTAGCTAATTAATGTGTATTGAATAGTGTGGTAATTAATATCATGATTCCTCATGTTATCTACAGACAAAATAATTAATTTATTATTGTTATTAATTAATTAATACTTGTTCACATTAGTAGTGTGAATGTTTGACATAATTGGCTTCGAAAACATGATCATATAATTTTTAATTGGTTAATGCATGCACATTAATTCTAAATTCTAATGCAGTTGTGTATAGGCAGGGTATACTGACAAGGCAATTTTATATACAATATATTTTTGTTCTTTTAATACAAAAGTATTGTGAATGTTAACCGTAAGTATGGGTGTGACATAATAAAGAGGAACTTTACTTATAAAATATAAAATAGTGTGTTATTCGATAGTGTAATATTATATCATACTCTTAAAAAAATTAATTATATTTTATGTTGCTAATAATTAATTTTCATATTTATAATAGTTCACAAACGTCACCTAACCATCCGATTTTTTTACCAACTCTAACAGATAAAATCTCATCATCAACGATTGCTAGGTGCGCAATAACATATTAGAATTCACACTATTTTCATGTAATCAATACCGTATAGTAATATTATAGACCTCAGCTTCATGTTATTTTGTATTTTTGTTATCATAAATCGACTAAAGATAAAGAATAATTTACGTGTAAATATTTGGTTCAACTTTATTATAAAATCGTTTATCTACAACTGAACTATATTATTTCATACATAATTAAATCAGTGAAAGTCGTATGAACTTTATGATTTGGGTGTATAAATAAACATAAAATATGCACGAGCTCTAAAACTTATGTAATTCATAGCACCTTACTCAGATTCGACCACTTACTATTTTATCTAATGCTAACTTCTTCAGTTCTTCTAACCTTATGTTGAGGTTGTTGACAAGCTTAATGGTTGTGGAGGATTTGCTATTGGAAAAGATCTTGATGCACTAGATGAAGACATTTTTCTATCTCGAAATTTAACAGGAGAGACTTGTTGTATAAAGATCCTTTCTGAGCGTAATGAGTGAAAAAACATGTGAAAAAAGATGATTGATGTCTTAGGATCAAACATTAAGACGTATATATTTCATATTACTATATCTCTTATTGCTATGAACTAGGACCAACTCAAAAGTGCAAGGCTATAACATTATAAGGAAAGAACGTTTTAGATTGTCACATACTAATACATGTAGCTGTAAGATAATATTATATATTTATTGTTTCAAATACATAAATCTTACTTAAACAATAAACTCGTCATATCACCGTCTTGCTATACAAGATAAGTTTCAAGGCATTGTCAAGACAGCCAACATCTTTTGACATGTTGCATGTGGCTAACAGTTGATAAAAACACATGGGTAAAATCAACCAACACATATCATTCCCATGTACGTTACTTTGTTGTTTATCATATTATACAATCCGTTTTACCCAACCAAGAGTTGTAAAAAGGTAATTAACCCAAATTCATAAAACATTATAAAAGGTAAAAAACCCAAATTCATAAAACATTATAAAAGGTAAATAACCCAAATTCATAAAACATTATAATAATCTAAAATGAAAAATCAAAAGCTTTAAATACTTGCGACAACGTACAAATAACCGGTTGACTATTACTATATAGTACCCTCCAATTTCCTCATACATTCAAAACAATCAAGTCAAGATATATGATATATAAAAACATAGCATTTTCATAAAAGTCGCTACAAAGTGAAAAATCTTCAATGTGTCACATCTATCATTTTCATATCCACCTAATCTTCAATGAATTCCTCGTATGGTGTAGAATGAAGCCACCGTCCCCTCATTAAGTGTAATCGGGGGCGTATGCCTCACATATCACCCACTCTAATGTCTCAACATGCTAGTCGTTAACACAACAAACTTTGATTGGTAATCACTCATTTTAAATGAACTAGATTATTTGTTCGAGATCCCAAATTATCTATTAGAGGATCCAAATTGTCTACCAAAAAGCCAAACATATGTTATAATTAACAAAAATTAGATATCTTTAACTTTTATTAGTTAAATGTCATGCTTTAATGATAAGTTATGAAAATTAAGGAATATGAAAAATAGCAAAACAAAAGAGAATCAAATCCTAATAAATATAAGATACATGATTCAGGTTGTAGATATATAAAACGCGAATGAACTCGTTAATTCGTGTGATATGCATTTAAGTTGGTATTAATGGGAATAAAGTCTAACATGTGAGCTAGAGGCATATATTGTTCGTTTAAATTTGATTTTAGCCTAGAAAAAAACAATATTCGAAGGTTTTGGCTTTTGTAAATGTAAAACCGATTGGATAGGTAATAGGTTGATTTTTAGTTTAGTTTTTTCTTTTGAAATGATAACTATAGAATATACCATATATACCTAAAATCATTCATAGTGGAATTCCTAAAATATGAGTGTGTTTGGTGTATTATATAAAATGATTTTGAGTGATTGTAAGAGAAAAAAAGAAAAAATATTATTGTTGATTGATATATTTGAAGAATCATTGTTTAATCCTTATAAATTTTTTAATTTTTTTAAAGTGGTTATGAGTGGAGAATAAAAAAAATAATGATAAGTGTATAAAAAATATGATTTAATTGAAAATGAAAGAGAAAATTAATATTTTTAATTTAATTATATAAATAAAAATAAAAAGCCCACCGTGAATACACGTTTGACGATTAATTTCTTTTTCTCATCCTACATAAAAAGCAGGACATAAACAATATGATATCCTTTTAAATTTGTATTATATTATTATAATGGAGGTATAGACCGAGCGACTGCACTTATTTTAAGGCAAAGATAAAGTTATTACATTGAAAGACATTCAAACATATATTGACACTGACGACTGTTAACATAGTCTATATCAAAAACCAAAAAAGGAAAGAGAAAAGTGGGTTTATTTGATTTCTTAAACAAAGGGTTTTTCTTTGTGATTTTGTTATCATATTGTCTGCAGTAAAAAACACAGAGATGGAGGGTGTGAAGGGAGCAGAAGCAGGAACATCATCTGGGTCTTCATCAGTTCTTGATGATGTTAATGGAGACTTCAAAAACAAACAAACAGGGGAATTTGCAGAAAACCCATCAAAGATTAGGGTTCCTGAACATGAAAATGAACAGGATGATGATGGTGATGAGCATGATGATGAACACCATCAAGAGGGTTTCTCTGAGTTTGTTCCTGGCCCTCTTCTTCCTCTCAAAGAGCAGCTTGACAAGGATAAGGTTTTTACTTTATTCTTTGTTGTTTCAAAAATTATAAAAATCCATTATTTGTCATTTTACTCTTATATAAACTGAAGACATTCATAGTGGTGGTTTGATCTGTTTTAATTTAGGATTTATATGCAAAAGTAAAGGTTTGTATGCTTCTACGGCTTCTTTCACATCTAACCTCAATCTGTTTGTATTTCATGTTTACTCTCATGTAATATTTATCTGTGTTTAAGTGTTCATATTTAACATATGGTGTGATCTGTTTCAATTTAGGGTTTTTTAAAAAGGGGGGTTTAGTGAGCCCTTGTACACTTCTGGGGTTTATTCCCTTTTTACCCTTTCTGTTTTTAGTAATTACCATTATAATTCTCAGCTCAGAAGAGCAAAATGGGTATTTGTAGTTGGCGCAATTTCAAGATTCAAATTTTGAAGTAAAAAAGTTGAGATCTTGCTCTGTTTTGGAAGTGTCTTTGTAGTTGGATTTTCAAGAATGAGGTGGAAGTGTACATCTGTGATCTGTTCAGTTTGTACAATTATTTCGATATTAAACTCTTGCATTTACTGTATCTGTGAACTATAGTGCGAGTCTTTTGCGAGAGCCCTAGTTCTCAATTTATCAAGTGCTTTGCATTTCGTCTTTTGGGGCAAATCTGGTATCTGAATTAGCTAGATTTTGTGCTTCATATGTTAAGATTCAAACTTAGAAGTAAATAAGTTAAAACCTTATATGTTTCGTTGGGCATGGCTGTGAATCTTGTATTTTCAACCTTTAATTAAAAGTTTTGCTTTGCTTAGCAAGAATCAGTAGTTAAGTTTGAATCTTGCTGACAATAATCGAGCATGATGATTCACTATTTTGGTTTTATAGGATGATGAAAGTTTAAGAAGGTGGAAAGAGAAGCTGCTTGGTTGTGTTGAAAGTGATTTAAATGGTTAGTTTCATCACATTGTTATAATCATCTGTTGTGTTACTATATTTTGACATAGTCTTGGTGTTGAGAATGAATATTTGGTTTAATAAATGCTAAAGTAAGGAACAAAAGAAACAATACGTGTTGAGATGGCAAGATGGGTGGTTGAAACAGGTCTATGTGTGTTACATACAAACACTCTCAGTACACAAAGTGTTTGACTATAATGACTTCGATTCACATTTTGAATCTTTAATTTCATGCTTAATGGTCTTTTCCCTCTGATGATTTTATTATCAGGGGAAAAGGATCCAGAAGTTAAGTTCCTCTCAATAGGAATCATATCAAAAGATGTTGGGGAGATCACGGTTCCATTACCGGTCAAAGAAAATCAAAGTGGCCGTCCCCTCTTTACACTTAGAGAAGGCGTTCAGTATAGGTTTAAGCTAACATTCAATGTTCTCCACAACATTGTTTCTGGTCTCATATGCATCAACACCGTGTGGAAAGGAGGAATCCAAGGTAGTACTTTTAATATTTATATCATGCCTATATGTATAATACACACTTATATGTATACATAATATCACTTGCTTTATATGTGTAGTGTGTATCCATATGATTCAATCACAAAACTCAAGGTATTCAAGTATTAATCTGTAAATAGTTACACGATTCTTCCTCTATCGTCAACTTCCATAACTTGCTGTTTTCATTTTTCATTTCTTCCCAAAAATTGACTTTTTAGGTCAAAACAATACCTTCATGATAGAAGGATGAGCATGAAATATGTTATGAGCTGAACACTCTTTTTTTCATAACGTTCTATTTGCTATAAAGTTGTATATATTTGGCTAACTTTTCATGAATGGTTATATAACTCGTACCAGATTTGAGGTTGAAGCCATCCTCTTTGACTTAAAAAGTCAAACTATGCTAAAACGTGTGAATAATTCACTAATTTTTGTGCTATTTTGGTGCTTTGGTGACAGTGGATCGGATAAAGAATATGTTGGGTACATTTGCTCCCCAGAAGGATGCTTACATTGAAACATTAGATGAGGAGACCACACCAAGCGGCATTCTTGCAAGAGGAATATACACTGCGAAACTGAGGGTACGCTTTTGTTGGTCCCATTTTTATGTTTTTGAATTGTTAAGTAATATTTGAATAGATTATCATCTCCAACACATGATGACGTGATGTTTTTTTAAATTTTGTTGGGTGATGCAGTTTGAAGATGATGATAAGAGGTGTCATTTGGAGCTTGATTATTCATTTGAGATCAAGAAAAAAAGTTGAAGTCTATAAGTGACATTCATGTGGGAAACTTGATTCTTCAAGTCCAAAGATATCTACTCAGTTTTTATGTTTCTTTGCTAGTAAACCTGATGATGTTTGGTGAGTTTTTAGTTTTTGTTATAAGTAAAATCTTTAGCTCGGTCCAGGAAAATACTGCTATATCAACTTGTACTTTGTTCAGTATTAACTTGTACTTTGTGGATTTGTCGATTACATCAATTGAAAAGGGTTGAATCTTTACCGGACAAATTATTTATTTATTGTTGAAAAGTTTGTACTTCTAAATTATAATTATATAGATGTTAAATCCAAAATGTCGGTTTGTACGGTATAGCCAATTTACTTCTGTGTAGATATTATTCAATCAATTGCAACAAAAACTCAGAACCATGGTAGACTTCTTAATTCTACGTCGAAGGTCTTGGGTTTGAAACTTAATTACTTAAATAGTTAAACAAAAACCTGTTTTAATTCTTTACAATATAACTTTTTAACATCTTTTATTTTATGAGCTATACAAACCGACTAAAACAATAAAGAACCAACGCATTGTTTGAGGTGATTTGTACACAAGAAAAAAATCTAGACAAGACAAAGTCCAGCACACCATGGGAGGTAACTTGTAACGTCATCTTTATGCATACATGTAGGAGTAGCAGACAGCATATGCTACAAGTATACAAAACATAAGTTTGTTGTGTACGACTATATTTGTCGCGTCCTAATCACATCACGGTAACTGATGTCATAAGTGTAAATAAATTATCTCAAAGTATACAAACTACCGAAATTTCATGTCATGTCATAAAGATGACTAGATATCTAGGTTTTTAACGCATAGACTAAGTTCTGACTCAAGACAAACATAACACATCATACATCTACATCCTTTAATCACTAATGGCGGATGAATGCTTCACAACGTAAAATAAGGTCTGCTCTTGGATGGTCATATGTCTCCTGTATGTATAATGTATAGTTCATAAATCATAATGACACATCCATGGGATTGTCATGTACCTGGGTATGATTCCAGGATCATATCCCACCATAATTGATCAAAAATCGGACCATCTTCACATTCCCAATGGGTGTTAACCCTGCATCAATGTCTAATATATTTGTCAAATTAAAGAAAAGTGACCTCTATTGTATTGGCTAGGTGTGCATGATCGACATGGTTCATGACATGGGTTTCTAAGTGTGGTTGACACTAATCGGGTAGGGTTGATCTGCAAACACTATTTTTAATTATTTTAGAAATAACTAAGGTGTTGCAATTTCAAAGCTATTTTATTACAATAATATCCAGAGATTTATAATGCAGACATGTAGAAGGTTTCATGCATTTGAATGTGTTTCAGGCGACATTCAACCAATGTGACTAATACTTGTTTTTAGTTAAATCTTTTACCTTATCCAATTTACCCATTAAAGATAAAACATAACCAAAAGCAACCCCATTTTATATAAATGGGCTGAAATTGACACCCCCAACACAAATACTGGCATATTGCTCAGTGTTTCCTAGTAAGTAACCTAAATTAAAGATGGAACATGGTATGTTATAGACAAAAATCAGGTACCACCAACTTTTTTTTATCATGAGGATGGTAGAAAGGTAAAACTTACCTGTAACTATTCAAGAAACATAATACTTCAATTTTCATAGGATCCTACAAAGATAACTGATTTGATTTTTAGTGGTTAAATAATAATGACAAGCATATAAGGATAGGGGACTGAGGGAGTGTGATATCTTTTGGACAATATTATTAGTGCAATTTGACACTAATGGTCAAGTAGTTCAAGTATAGTTAAACTATTATAGTCATGTTATATGTATAAATACTTGTACCAAGTACAATCACTATAATTTTGCCGAATAGATTAAAGTAGCACGTCAGCTGTTGCATGTGAATACTAGTACCAAAGCAATATATTTGATTTGGGGATTGAGTGCAGAAAATAAAACAGTAGCAGAAAGTATAGTTAGACCAGAAAATTACCTCAAGGTTTTTATACGTATCTCAGAAGGAGATCAGCTGAAGAGCTTTTGACCCGGCAACTTTGACCCAAGTGAACATCTCCAAACACATACCTGCACCATTTTACAATAAACTGCCATTATACACACACATGCATATATGCACATATACACACGCATACATGCACATATAGACACACGCATATGTGTGTGTGTGTGTGTGTGTATTGAATCATTATTTAAATGACCAGCTTTACCTATATTCACAATACTCAGGCCATGCACAACGAGCTTTCCCATAATCCCAGTAACAATCTTCATCCCTCAAAGGTCCACGCTTACCTGTTAAACTCAGAAGTCAAAACTTGAAAAAATGTTGCTTTGACTTCAATACTTAATAGGAATCTAGAAAGAAGTAATACCAACCTTTAGTAACAAATTTCGATTTCTTATCAGGATGAATATCATGCCACATCTCAAGCCATAACTCCCGCATAAGAATAGGGGATCTCACAATGTTCCTATGATTTGCTGCCACCAATGTTATACCCTTGATTAAAATACATGCATATGTTTTTATAAAATCTGGCAAGTAATTTATATACCTTTATCGAGTTCCCAAACAGCCGTCCTTTGTCCTGGAAGGCTTTCAGAATCTTCATAATAAGTTATATATTTAACACGAGGAGATCTTGTCATGTTGGGGATTATGTCTGCTCCAAGATGGTGTTCTACATCTAAATGCACTTGCACGTCTTCCCCTTCATGCTCTGACTGAAAAAATTAACAAAATAATTTATTAATTGAAAATATTTTTATTTCTTGATTGTTTGGCAGGTTTACCAGAAAGTTATACTGTAAATAGTACTGCATATAAAGTAGCCAGTAAGGGACTAAGGGCTTTGGCATATTACCTGAGGAGTTCTTGTTATGTTAACTTTTGGTCCCAGCCAATTTTTGCAATAAGAAAGGGAATTATATGGTACCTGTAAGTAGCTTTATGTTTGTTATTTTCAAGGTAATATAATAAGTTTTCAATAGTTGGGGCTTAAGCAACAATAGTGTATCATAACTTAAAGAGTTTATGAAAAATTCCCTCAACTTAATAGTTAAATTTGACATGTTAAAGTAACTGAACTAGTGAATTTAATACAAACCTTTGAAATTCATAGAAAATGCCTGTTAGTTGCAAAGCCAGCACATACATAGTCATCACATAAGCATATTTTTGCCAGACGCGATGCCACTTAAGATTCTGTTGCTTACGTGGATTATTTATATGGCAGGTCATAAGAAATGTTGCTTTTTAGGACTTAGGATTAGCAAAAGAATATAAGTGACACCAAAGTCAGGAAAAAAAATTCGGGGATTTAAATAATCAATATGTCAAAACTACCATTATAAGTTCGTGAGTACTGGACAAGTAACTATCATTTACCACTAATTTCACAGGGTTTTATAAGTTGAACAAGTTTGGGACATCAATAATTAACATGTTAAAAATAGTTTGAGGGACTTTTTCAAGCAAAATAAGAAGTATATTAGTTTTTAGAATATTAGCCCTAGCTTGGAACATCCATTTAATTATCTTAGCTTACCGTCTCATCACCACTTGCAGCCCCAGGATTTCCTTCAATCAAATTCCCAGACCTATATGAAAGACAGGAATTAACTTGTGAGCTGCCGTTGCGTCCATTTAATTTCTGTATACTTTATTATTTTGCGAGCTGCTGTTTCGATGAACGTTGGTGATTATTACATTCAAAATGATGGCAGTTTTTATACTGCCATACTGAAAGTTCATTGGTTCATCAAGAAGTGGGCCTACAAATCCTTTAGCAAGTGAGCAGTCCAAATGGGCCCAGAGTCTGGATGGTATACTGCAGGAATGAATGAAGGAAAGGAGCACATGGCAAGGGACATGTGTAGGACTGTGGTCCGATCAAAGAGTTATCGCAAATGAGAAAAATGGAATATTGTATGGTTGAGTCTGTAGTAGGCGGTGTGGTATGCATGAGGGAATGTTGGTTAGTCGGCTTATTTGCTTGGGCAGGAGGATATCACAGCTCTGGGTCTGCTTGAATAGTATATCTTTTCTTTCTATTAATGATATCACCCATCTCTTGTAATTCTTTATTATCTCTTTAATTTCATGTTGTTCTTACAAGATATTATAATGAAAAATGACCCTAAAGATGGTAAAAGAGTGTTACCTGGTATATAAAGATCCTTCAAACTCATAAACAACATCAGTCATAATCCAGTTGTCAGGATACGGCTTGCCACTTGGTGCGAAATAGTAACCAACCTATTTAAAAGAAGTATGTAAGGTTCTGGTGCTATGTATTCTGTGGTTTGGTGAACTGATGTTGAGATTTAGCATCTTAATCAGTACCTCAGTTCTTGAATCTACTCCATATATACAAAAGATGTTCTTCAGAGGAGGTCTCTCCCAAGGTGTCAAAGGATTTATAACGGGATCACCGTGATATAACCTGGATAATAAAGAGATTGGTTTCAGTTTGTTGTGGAAATATCCTCTAAATTACAAAATTTAACTTGCAGGTACATATACAGCCCCATAACGAGAAAATAAATAAAGAGACTTGACTTGGCCACGTTAGGCGTGGCAAGATGCCAAGACAGGTGGGTCGAGCATGTTGGGTAACAGATCAGAACACTAGAACAATCCAAATTGAAACATGCTATTTTACTGCGTGCTGAAAAGGGTCAGGTTAATGCAGACACTTTTTGTCCATTTTTTTCTTATAATAATCAATGCATTGTGAAAAAACAATATTATCAGAAATATTAATCCAAATCATTGAATAATATGGTTTAGAAGGTTGCATGCCTTTAAAAAAAGACTTTGGACGATTTACAACCCCTTTTACCCATTCCACCTTTAGCATTATTTTAATTTGACATGTTTGAGATAAAACACAAACCAAACTGATGCATTCATAAGTAAATGGGTTAAATTGCTACTTGAAAATCTATATAGCCATGTATGTAACAGTATATAATATATACATACATATATATAGACACACACAAAGAGCAGGCATTAAGCAAATTGCATCTGAACATTGGAGCCATCTATTCAAAATTTAAACAATTATTGGTTACCCACTTGTCTAATTGGTAAAGAAGCCTTTTGCTATCAGGATCATAATCCTCAATCGCTTTAAAAAATGTCCCATCCGCTATTTCACGAGCAGAAAAGGATAACTGAGTAGGGACCCCACATTCCATGTTAGATAAGTTGGCCTGCATTTCATCTCCAAAGGATGGATAAGCTTCTGCTACAATATTAAAAGCTATTAATATAGTCAACATAAAGCAAATTTATTAATATTGTAACCGTATCCATTCTATACCTACAACAGATGGGATCTCAATATTGATAATGTTAGTTGGAAATCCAGAATAGTTTAACCGGTACTCAAGATCATCGCACTGATATACATAGTGTTTTTTTCTGCGTCCACCAGAAAAATGCTTTGAGTACACATTTTCACTCCTACAATACTCTGAAAAAGGCGACATCCATAGTGAAGAGCCAAATGAATTGAACATCAATCGGGCTGTCCCCTGATATCTCACCAAAACATATGATGCAAAATTAAATAAGAGATAAAACTCACTTTAAATCTTTAATTCTTTAAATAAGTTGACTTAGGAGGTTGCACGCATTTCATAGACTTGGATGATTTTAAATCTGTTTGACCATTCGATCCATTTATAAGTAGATGGATCAAGAGTGCCACCTCAAGTAATATGTAAAAGAAAGTGAAGAATCAACCTCGGGTATAGGAAGACCAAAAGTGGATCCGGAGAGTGTTGCTTCTATTGTCTGAACTGAACCAAGAAGAGGAGCTCCTGAAATTAAAAACAAGAAAACATCAATCTGTAGACTATCCCCTAAAGTCAGCAGTGATGTTTATATGTGCTTTGAATTTGACAAAAAGAAGCCCACCATACCAACAGCAAAGTAGGCATGAATATGATCATCTAGCCATTGGATATATCTTTTGGGGGAAATTTCTAGCTTCAACCACTCTAAGAAGTAACGAAAAACATTGTTACCCAGTGAGTGGGCAAATACAATGGACGGACCACCACGATGTTTAAGAGCTATTTCAAATGTAAGCCTGCAAATAAACAGACACGCTTTAGCTCGTGGATAAAAGGTTCAAGAAAAAGTAGTTGTATTATATACAAACTTTAGCTTGTGGAAGTACAAATCCCGCTCCTCAAGCTTTGATGGTGACAGTCTCCAATCATATGGAACAGCAAGAATAGCATTTGCCTCAATGCCAAATTCAATGCACCATTTAATCCATTCTTTCCACACTGATGAAAGTGGGCCTGAGATTCAAGAACTTATTTTCAGATATCAGGATGCCATATTTCCACACACACATACTATATGTGTGTGTGTTTGTGTGTGTTCATGCATTATAAGAAAAAAATTAAAATGATAAATGAAACTTTTTACCTGTTATATAACCTGGATCAAGCTCTGTGATCGCGGAAAGGCCACTGTCCGGTCGGGATTTGCATTCAGGATGATCTGTTTGATTGTATGGATCCAACATCATGCACTTAAGCCAGCAATTCATCGCAGAAAGACACTGCATGGTAGATTGTAGCCTTCTTCTATCATCCACCGACATTATTGGGTAAAAATGAGAAATATGTAGCATTACCTCTGCTATAGCATAAATATAGACACCAGTGTAATGAAATGTGATGTTAATTGAACATAACATCCAACATGTTTTGTCAAAATCACTTCACTTATTCATGACTTTACTTTATTCTAAAGCATAGATCCTAACTTAAAAATATATGCTTAAATAGGAGGCAGTTTTGTACACAACCAAGTTGCTTCACATGACACGATATCTAAAGTAGATGGTACCACAACACACAAGACCTATGGTGTGCAACTTTATCTTGGCGTGTAAAAATCACCAAAAAACATAAAAATGAGGCTATATAATATGTAGAGACCACAAGGACTTATTCCGGATTATGTTAGCTAATTAATAAGTTAACTAAGTATGATGTTCATGGTCCTTATTTCTATGCAGACGAAGATATATTAGTAACATTGATTTTCACCGCAGATAGCCCATCCTCTCTTTAACATCCCATCATCAAAAGAAAGTAGATAGCCCATCCTCTCTTTAACATCCCATCATCAAAAGAAAGTAAGAGCGACACACAATAACTAAAAGCTGCATAGCCAAAAGACCGAAAATTTCCAATAGTTGAATCATCATCATGCATTCAGGAAAACCAATAACAGATTAATAGCTTAACAGAATGAAGATAATTCAAATTAGTCGCAAATCAGATTAACAAGGGTAATATAATAACATGTTATCCTCCATAAACTAATAATCAAATACATATAGAAAATTCACACGTCGCAGTTCCTTCATCAACAAATCTAACGAAACTTGTATTGAACAACAAACATAGCGTATTGAATGAGAGTGTTTGAGATTGTAAGGAAGTATACTTTGGTGGTGTCGAGCCAAACCAAATCGAGAGGATTGAAATCAAGGGGAGAGTACGGGCAATCCAAAATAGACCATGCTCTAAGCTGAGTAGACGCAAAGCCTGGTATTATAATCCCCGATAACTTCGAGTAATCGCCTTTGAATTGACTGCCATTAACGACGGCAGTTGTATCCAAAAGCCCTGCGATAACGAACACGACGGCGATGAACTTCAAATGGCTTCTCATTCGCCCTAGCTCCGCCGTGTGCGGCTGATGAAGTTTGACCGAGGGTTAGTTGGGGATTTGGTTGGTTGATGTTTTTTATAATCATGTCATCGGAGACTTTTCGTCGCCGACGAGGGGATGGATTGTTGGGGATTTGCTTATTGTATACTCTGGCTCACTCACTCTTAAAAATTATAAAATTGATCCAAAGCTTTGTATAAACGTAATATCAACGTTAATTTTTTCCGTTAAATGTATGTAAAATGACTTAAATACCCTTAATAAAGAATATAAAGTAATAAATTAGTAGGCCCATTTCAGTCCGTTGAATGGTTAAACCTCACAATCACCGGTTGTGTTCTTCTGCCACCACCATCATTTCGATCTGTCTTCTCCGGCCACAGTTTATCTTCTTCGGCCACGGTTTGTCTTCTCCGACTAGCACCATAACTCTTACAACCAGACTTTCCTCCCTTTCAATAACCATCCCAACATCATCGACTCCTTAACGACGTTCTAGTTTTCCCAGTAAGATCCATAACTATTGCTCATAAACGCCTAAATCGACCAGATCTGTGGAGGTCCAAACTTGTGTTGATGGGTAACTCGTAAACCCCTAAACCTCTCAAAACTCCTTATGTGACCATGGTGGGTATTAAAATCAAAGTATTACAGCAGGGAAGAATAGGGGTGTGAATAGCGGTGGTCCGATGGATCTTAAGCACATGGTCAAAACAAGGATGGTGGTGGGGGGGTGGGTTTGGAGTGATTCAGGTGAACAGATAAGGCGGCGTTGGTGATGCCGATGGTAGTGGATGGCGTTCCGACGGTGGTGATTCTAGGAAGAGAGAAAAACAAAGGGTGGTGGGTTATGGACGTTAGTCACTGTGGTATTAATTCTTTTGTTTTTTTCAAGGGTAGTATAGTCATTTCAAAAAAATTAACAGAAAAACTAACGTCCATCCAATCTAGGGACTAAAAATGTTACGTTTATGTAAAGTTTTGGACCAACCTTGTAATTTCCGAGAGTTAGAGACAAAAAATAAAATCAGAGCATACCTCAGGAACCACTCGTGTAATTAAGTTCTTATTGAAAGTTTTAAGCTGTGTGCAAACTGTTAATTATATCTTTGTATCTAACAATGACGTGTTAAATTAGGGTTTTTATAAGCTACTAGATTGTTATTGTTAATAACTAATAATTAAAAATGGATGTCTATAAAAAAAACTTTATAAAATAATAATTAAGTTTTAGTATTATTTCGATTAAATCTGTAAATATTTGAGTAATTTGTAGCAAATAGTTTTTTTCAATAAAATATATAATACATTCAACTATTAATATAATACTAATTACAACTTAGTTGATGCATAGTGGTTGTACTTTAAGCTTTAAAGGTTGTACACTCAATAATCCTTATATAGTTAACAAATCTATCTATTCTAATAAATCAAGGTTTTTAAGGACACGTGTCGCGATTCCATACATTCTCAGGTCGGTTTTCCCGCCCAAACTCATATACACATTTTAATTTAAATAATTTTAAACACTTATTAAATTTTCATTCTTCTTTCCTTATATGAATTTTTTAATTCCTTTCTTGTATTTTTCTCTTTCATTTTAGATTAATAATTTTGTTATTTCTTTACACAATCAAGCAACCTAAAAGTTTTTAGTATTAGTTTTAAAATTATTTGTTTAATTCTGTTTCAAGGATTTAACTATTAATAAGTAATTATCTTAGTTACTGATAAGTTCCTTTAAAATATTAAATGATAATGGTTTTACGTAAATAAACTAAACAATTATATATCTAAAATGTAAATTTTCTTACGCTAAGAGTTTATTAAGATTTACTAAACTATAAGATTTTAATTATATCATTTTTTAAAATATAATTTTATAATGCTTCATCTTCATTACTTGTCTTTTATAATTTTTTTTCATATACTTTTTTATTTCTTATTTTACCAATGGTTAATAATATCTAATATACAAAACTTTCATAAAAATTAATGATTTTAAGAAGTTAAATTTATTCCACCCATGTAATACATGGGTTCTAACCTAGTTAATTATATATATTACTAATTATCAACTTATTTGTACATTATGGGTTGTATCTAAGCTTTAGCGTGTTGTACACACTTTTGTTTTTTTTAATTTTCTTACTCTCTTAATCTTAACGCACCGCAACGTGTGCGTGTAGTTCAATGTTTTTATGTCTATTTTCCCCGTTTAACAGCTCCAGCACAACGCGCGAGTCTTAGATAAACTTACTTGTTATTTTTAATGTTTTATGTTTCATATGCGAGGTTTAATTTTTTAATACGAGTTTTTTCGTTGTTGGTGGTCGCTGATGGTAATATAAAAATTGATGCTACTTGACACAGTTTTATGCCCCGTATCACAACGCAGGGGGCTTAATACTAGTGGAAGCTATGGTGCATCAACAGCAGGGCCGGCCCATTGGTTGTTAAAGGGAAGCACCGGGCTTGGGCCCCCCAAAAAATAGGGGCCCATTTAAAAAAAACTGTTATGCCTAGGCCCATTAGCTTTCTTCTACTATAATCCATGTACCAACTTTTTTCTTTTTCTCGGTTAGGGTTCCGACTTTCGAGTTCCGACCATTCATGACCCATTGACCCGCCACTTCGTTCGTCCACCGTTGCATGCCTACACGGTGCACTATGCACTGCCTACACTTTGATGGTCGACGAGGGGTCGGCTACGGGCTGCCGCCTTCTGCAGGCTCGGACTCTCGGTCTACGGTCTGCTGCGTGCCTGCGTCTGCACGTTAAAGGGGACCAAATCTGCGCTGGAACAAGTTTTTTAAAGAATCTCAAGAATCCTTCATATGATGTGCAAGTGATACTGATATCACCGAGGAATTATTTTACAGGTTCGTGAGTTCATATAACATCTGTACTGACTACTCTAGTCTCCAGGTTCATGAGTTCATCTAACAAGTAACATCTCCACTCCTTTTTTACTCTATTTGAATCTAATTGATTAATTATGCTTAAGTGCTTTAATGCTTTGAATATTTAATATATTGATAGTTCTATGTAAAATTTGGAGACGGCTGCTGCTCATTAGTTTTGTTAAAAGCTTTGATAATTTGATTTGGTATTTGGGATTAGTCTAAAATCATTTTAGTTTTACATTACGTTAGAGCCTTAGAGGATTAGAAGTTTAGGTAATTATTTTGTTTA
>BJCO01725244.1:0-12318 GCA_018326465.1 Flaveria floridana | reverse complement strand
CACTAACCTACTAGGCGTTGGGCTCACGTTGTCGTTAACACATCATTTATTTGAGTTTTTTTCTAAAGTGGTGTTGGTGGTAAAATTATTTACCAAAATAGTGTTTGTGTAAAAAATTTAACAAAATAGAGTTTTAATCATTTCTTAGTTTCTCATTCTTAATTTTATTAGATTACTTTGATCAGTTATATAATTACTAACTATTCTTATAATTTTCTAACCAATTTATTAAATCATATTACTTATTTATAATACAACTTTTACATATTATAACAAAAAAAAGTTATAAACTAAGCTTTGGAAAAAGAATAATTTATTTAAATCAGCACTATTTATTTCATATGGTTCTTTTCACTCTCATGAAATTGAAAATAAATAGAATTTCTTAGATGTCGAATAAATTATTAAATAATTATAAAACTGCATTATAAATAGGGGAATTGATAATGTTCTAAACTTTTTTATAAAAAGAGTAAAATGTTATTTTTATCACTGACGTTTTATTGAATTTGCCATTTAAATTCAAAAACTTTTTTTTTGTTATTCAATCACTGTAGTTTATCAAATATTGTCGTTTTCATCCACTTCACTAACTCCGTTAAGATTTCCGTTAAATATGAGGGTATTTTAGTATTTTTAAAACTTCAGTTATCTAACTAAAATAAATTAATCGATTAATATTCAATTAAAATTAAAAAAAAATATGAAGAGACTAGTGAGACCGGGCGATTCGATTTATAATATTCGATTAACTGTAACTCATGTTGTTCGATTGGAGTATATTTTTGAAATTCTTTTAATCTTCATATTTTGTTCTAACATGTACATTTATTCGATTGAGATTATTGCGAGATTGAGGTCTGTTGTTCTCACGCTTTGTTTGATTGAGATATGATATTGTCATGTTACGTGACAACAATAGACCTCAATCAAACAAAATGTGATAACAATAGATATCAATCGAACAACGGTGCAGTTTTGAACAAAACATTAAATATCAATTGAAATATCACATCAGACCTCAATTGAACAACATAATTTAGAGTTATTCAAAATTTTTAAATCGATACGTCTGGTCTCACTAATCGCTTCATATGTTTTTCTATTTTAATTAAAAATTAGTTGATTATTTTATAAAAATTGGATAATTACGGCGTTGAAAAAGACTAAATAACCATCATATTTAACTGGGAACTTAACGGAGTTAGTTGAGTGGATGCAAATGGCAACATTTGGTAAACTATAGTGACTGAAATGAAAAAAAAAGTTTTTAAATTGAAATGACAAATTTAACAAAACATCAGGGATGAAAATAACATTTTACTCTTATAAAAAAACAAACCATGAATAAATCTTAACGTTATAATGGGGCCGTTGATATTTGAAACTTTATATAAAAAATAAACTGTAAAAAAAATTTAAGTCAAAAATTTGATAAACCTAAGCATTATACAATGACAAATTTGAAACGTTACTGTAAAAAAATGCTACGACATTCCATCATAGGTATTAAAATTCACGTTCAATTTAGTATGTACAATTGGTTAATATCAATTTAAAAAATGCAATTTTATCACATCTAATAACTGAGAATTTTATAATGCGATTTAACTAATACACTACAAAGATTTCGATTATTAGCGGCGACAAATGTCGCCGCAAATAGTTCACTTTGTCGCCGCTAATGAGTCGCCACTAAAAATTCATCGCTAATGATTGAAAAATCACCGCTAATGATTGAAAAATCACCGCTAATTATTGAAAAATCACCGCTAACGAGATTATAAGCGCCGATTTTTGGCGCCCCTAAAGATATTTGTCACTAATGGCCCACCTTGTCACAGCTATTGGTCATTGGCTTTTTATTTTTTATTTTTTCTTATTTTCAGTTTCATAAACCCGTGGTACACATATAAAAATAAATCCAGATTTACTAGAAACACAAATATAGTATAAAAAGTTTAAAGTTCTTATACAACATACAATGTTTATATATAATATTTAGTAGCTCGCTTAAATATTTTGTTTAACTTTAACATAAATCTATCAAAAACGAACTTAAACTAGTCATCCGATACACTATTCATCCCTCTGCTCTGAATTATCTTCTTTGGCTTCATTTGAAGCCTTTTTCAAATGTATAAACTATATAATTTGTGATAAAAAATGTGAGTTTTAAAACAAACTTGCAATTTGAGCTTACAAAACAAAGTATACATTATATAAGTTATTGCATTTTGATAAAGTATACATTATAAGGTAACACATCAAACTATAAGTATATCAAGTGTGTGCGGCTTATTTTGGTCTATTTAAACTAAAACCTAGTTCATTTAAGGGTATTTTAGTTCAAACGAGTCAAAATAAGCCAAACATAATTGATATACTTGAAAACATCATAATTTGAGTTAAAACGGGTCAAATTGTCATAAATAAACTTTAATTGACTTAACACATCCAACTTTAAGACTATTAATGTTCGTCCGTGTCATTTTGAACCCTTTAATCTCTAATTTAAATGTTTTTAACTGTGTGAAGTGTGTTCGGCTCATTTTGACCCATTTAAACTAATACCTAGATCATTTAAGTGTATTTTAGTTCAAACGGGTCAAAATCACCCAAACACACTTGATATACTTAAGTAAATCATAATTTGAGTTAAAACGAGTCAAAATTTCACAAATAAATTTTAATTGACTTAACACATCCAACTTTAAGTCTATTAATGCTTAGCCATGTTATTTTGACCTTTTTAATCTCAAATTAAAATATTTTAAGTATGTGAAGTGTGTTCGGCTCATTTTGACCCATTTAAACTGATACCTAAATCATTTAAGTGTATTTTAGTTCAAACGGGTCAAAATCACCCAACACACTTGATATACTTAAAAACATCATACTTTGGGTTAAAACAGGTCAAAATTCATAAATGAACTTTAACTGAGTGAACACATCCTAACTTTAAGTCTATTTACATTCATCTGTGTCATTTTGACCCGTCTAATCTTAAATTTATAATGTTTTAAGTATGTCAAGTGTGTTCAGCTCGTTTTGACTCATTTAAACTAAAACTAGATTATTAAATGTATTTTAGTTTAAACTGTTCAAAATCACCCAATCACACTTGATATATTTTAAAAACACATACTACTGACATAGACTACTAACTACTTTTAGTTACAAATTCATTTTAACTACTTTAACAACTTTAGCAACTGTTAGTTACAAATTCATTTTAACTACTATTTTAAAAACACAGACTACCGACATAGACTACTTTACAAATTCAGTTGTAGGTCATCTCATAAATCATCATATTTAACTACTTTAATAACTTTTAGTTAAAATATAAAAATATATAAATTCATTTCTCACCTAAGCACAAACTCAAGCATAAATTGGATCAGTTCATGTTTTAATCAGCTCGTATATCAAAGAAACTTTTAAATTTCTTTGATATGGTGGTTAAAAGAACAATAGCAGTAACATTAAGCAAGATCAAAAACATAATAGAAAGAACATGAATCTTAATTTACCTTAGTTGTGAAATCGAAATCTAACTCTAGATGAATTCAAGCAAACAATAACAGCCTGCAAGATGATAGTGTTTGAACAATAACTTCTAATTTAAAAAACTAAAAACCAAATCAAAAGTGAAATCAAAACTAAGAACCTGTAACACCCGGAAATTTTGTCAAAATAAAAGAAAGGAAAAACAATAAGAAAAGGAAATAAAAAGTATCATGCGAGAAAGGGAATCGAGCAAAGGTAGAGGGGGGCAAAGTGTAAAAAAGGTAAACTTTATTATTATTATGTTTAAAAAGGTGGCATGGCCGCCCACAACATTTTCATCAACTTCTGTCGATATTTTTAGAGAGTGAGCAGAGTTCCATCGGTTTCCAGTGAGAAGAAGAAGAATAATTTACGAAAAGGTAAGTTGTTCTTGTATTTTGCAAGGTTTCAACCGAGTTTTAGCCTTGTGGCCGAGCCTTGTGTGTGTGTGTGTGTGTGTGTGTGTGTGTGTGTTTGGTTGTGTGTGTTTGGTTGTGTGTGTTTTTGGCATGAATTAGGTGTAAGCATGCTTGTGGGCACGAATTTGAAGAAGTTGTGCTTAAAGGCTGCAAGAGGTGAGTTCTAGACCCCGGCTTTTATGTGCTTAAATATTTTTGGGGCTGAAAATGCCTGTAAAATATTTTTACAATTGTTATGTATGTTAATCGTATACATGTACGTATGAATGCTTATGTTTTAGGATTATAAAGTTGTTATTGATGTTTAGAATGCTAGAATTAAGTTTTGAACATGTTAGAATGCATATTTGGTTTGGAAATGACTTAGAAATACGTATAATGGTTGGCCATGCGTCCAAACAGGGTCCATGCGCCTGAAATTTGACTTAGAAAGCTTTAAGGGTATCACTAGTTCCCATGCGTCTGAAATTTTACCAAAAAAAGCTCGTGTTAACCCACACGCCTGAACAGTACCCCATGCGTCCAGTAGTGTTGCTCAGACGCCTAAGTATACCCCATGAGCCCAAACAGTGGCCCATGCGCCCAGAAGTTGCCAAATGCGCCTAAGTGATATGCCATACGCCTAAATAGTGCCCATGCGCCCGGAGTGGCTCATGCGCCTAAGTGTTGATGCGCTTAAGTAGGGCTCATGTGCCTGCATAGTGAAAATGCGCCTAAGCAGGGTTCATGCACCTGCATAATGCTAATGCGCCTAGACTGTTTTACTTAGAAAACTTTATGCTCATTCGCCTGAAATGTTCCATGTGCCTCATTCTAAACTTAGGACTTTCTAAAGGGTTTTAAGAGGTATATGGCTTAGATAGGCTCTGACATGATGTGATGGTCTATGTTTAAAGTATGAATGATGATTTGATGAGGGTTATGATATGTATGTGTATATGATGTGTTATCTTTCTTCGTTTAACGGTTTTTATAACGTTCATATATATATATATATATATATATATATATATTATGTTATATTATACGTTATGTATTATGTTATTACTTTACGTAGTATGATGTATGTATGAATGAACGTAAAGTATAACGTAATGAAGTGAAAGATAACAAAGATGAAAAGTGGAATGTAATGAATGAATGAATGGCTTGCAAGCAAATTTAATGGAGGTGCACGACCATGTTGTCGTTAGCTCAGCTGTGTACGGTTTAACTAACCCAAAGAATACACACAGGGTCAATCATTAAGATTGATGGGACCCTTATGGCATGCCCTAGGTACCGGGTCATGCTTCATGCACAATGTTAGGGGTCTATTTATAGACTTCAGCCCAGTATCAACTTTGTGCATAATGTTCAAGGTATTGCATATTGGTCTGGATGAAAGTGAAAGATAATGAAAAGTACGAAACGAACGAATGTGTACGATGACAAAAGATAATAATGAAAGTATGAATTAATGAAATGAACAATAATTATTATCTGGATGCACGTATGATGTGTGATCATGAACGAAAGTAAAAGAAGTATTTTATTGAAAAGGGTATTTTCGTATATAAATTATACAAGGTATTTTAATACTTTTAAAACTAGAACTCACTAAGTAACGCTGATTTTTATACATTTTCAGTTGGCAGGTAATCATTGCTGAGGATGGTACGTGGGGGAAGTTACTCGGCAGGGCAAGACTGGCATCCATTCATGCTTAATTATATTGTTGTTTTATAATGCAATTAAAAGATGCTTTTGTAACTTACGAACAAGGTTGTATTGTTTAACAACAGTAGTTATCAATGAAATGAAAGGCTTTTGTTAACTTCATTCCGCTGCTTAATATTATAAAATGTATATTCTTTTATTTATTAGTGCTATAATTGTCCAACTGTAAGGGTCCCGGGGCCTTACAGAACCAAATACAAAAGATGAAGTTTTAGTTTCACTAAGATGTTTTAGTTTAGCTACACTTACTTAGAAAGAAAAAGAAATGACTATAACCATTCGTGCTAGTTAAAAGATGAAGAGTACACACTTATATTAAATATGATCGTTTCTAGTATCTAACTTGAAAAGGGTACGAAACCCTATAGACCATGGGGGTTTCAAAGGGAACCACCTTTGGTGTGAGGTCCAAGGTGCAAAAACCTCTGGTAGTGTCCAACAGGCAACTGACAATCATTAGAAATTGATGATCAGTGGAACTAATAAGTAGTAGGAATGGAGCATTGATAGTAACTAAGCAAGCAATACTAATGCTCATCAGTAGCAATTAACTAATTAGAAGCAACTTAGTTGACACTAAAAGGAAAGGCATAAGTAGCAACTTAGTCTTTAGTAAGACTTTCCACTTATATAACTATCAACCACCGACAGCTATAACCGCCAATTACCGCCTTTTCGCAAATAGTTAAAAACGATTGGTTGTGTAAATTCCCTTACTATATGATAATCTTTGGTTTGGTTTCCCGTATATTTTTCATAATAGAACATACATTTTTTTATTGTTATATTCTATTTGAACTATCTAATTGACAATTTGTGAGTATAAACAAAATATTTCAATTCAAATTGAATTGTTATTTATGTAATTCTGAGACATATAGGATGAACTCTCAATATTTCAATAATTATGAAAATATAAACACAACTTACGTTCTAGTCTAAAATGTTTATATATGTATATGTATGTATATGTATATATATGCACACACATGCATACATATATATTTATATATAGTATCAGTACACATATATATATCATAAATATATACACATACATACATGCATACAATACACATGTATATATGTACGTACATCCTCGCTCATGCATACATATAGTCGATACATTATGCTATTTTATGTAGTTGGATGGGAAATCCATTAACCAATCTAGCTGATGGGAAGAAAGATATTCTTTTATCCTTAAGTTGGCTCCACCTGAGACATATAACGGATTTTGTCATATGGAATTCTTGATATACAAACATATCCACACAAATATGTGTCTATTAATGATGTTTAAACATACCAATTACTAAAATAAATCTCACATAATGAAATCATACCTGTAAGACATTACAAAGTAATGCAAAAATAGTGCGATTTTAAGCCGAGCCAACTCTGCACCAGGACACAAACGAGATCCTCCTCCAAATGGTGAATAGAATGGACTATTTCTCCAATTTTTTTATCCTTTAATCAGGTATATATATTAGTTTCATATAATGGTGTTGCCACGTAAGTATATATACAAATACAAGACGTGTATATATAAAGTTCACCTGGTTTATGGGATCCATCCATCTAAAAGGATTAAAAGTAGTGGCTCCTTCATAAAATTTTCGTCCTGATGAACTACGGATAAAAATGGAACCACAAAGCTTCCTTAGGGGATGATATAAGATTATGTATTATGTGCATAAGAACTTATGAGTAATTACCCTATCTATTAAAAGAGCAGTTTGATGAACAGTATTTGAGGGGCAGTTTTGGAATTTTCATTCTCCCTATATCATCCACGCGGACCACGCGTCCTTATCTTCTTCAAACACGCACAGATACCTGTGCTTCGTGTGATGTAGATCTGAAGCATTTTCCCGACCGTATGGTCACTGAAGTGGGTTGTGGGGTTTGTCGACGAGTTCGAACCTGTAAGTGTGTGGTTTCGTTGGCGTTTGTTAAGACGAGTTTTGGGGGTTGCCGTCGGGTGCGGGCATTTTCCTTTTGGTCGTCTGTTTCCGGTGAGGAGGTCCCCATTTGTCGCTTATTTGAGAGCTACCGGTGACCAAGAGGCGATGGCTCTTTGCCGTCTGTGCATGGTGTCACCAACGTTGGTTGTGATAGATTTTGGGGGTTGACGTCGGCTCAGGGCATTCGCCTTTTGGCTACCCATTTCTGACAAGGAGGCTAGTTGTCTCGTCCGATTAGCCTCTACCTCCTCTATTTTGATGTTTCGAATTCTGATTGGGTGCTCCGAACTGAGTTTTGACCGTCGCCTCTTATATTATGGTGGTGCTCCTTTCGTTTGGGGCGAGGCCCAATCGGTTATGATACCCGCCGATGATGGCCTTTTGGGGATGTGAACGTATTCAGGCTTTGATAGGAACCGTATTTGTTGGGAAGAGCTATTTTGAGCCCTTTTTTCTATATGATGGATGATGATTGTTGTAGCTCATATGAGATCAGGTTGTATCCGTGTCTCCTACCCCTTCTTATTGCTTATCTTCGACAACTGATGGGCTTCTACATACCTGTTGTAGTAGGTTGCCGATCATTAAAGTTTGGTTTGCTTTTAATAATTTGGTCGATGACGATGGGTTTAAATGCATTTGAGACCTGGTGGGCATAGAACGTTGGTTTGTTGTTCGGTATATTGTTTTAGATCTGTTTGGAAATCCTATTCCTCATCATAAATAGCTTGCTTGGTGGCATTTTTATTTGGTTAATGTTCTTGGCCCTATGATGGTGAAATTCGGTTCATCTGAGGGTTTGTAACATTTGTCTGGGATCATGAGGCAAAAGAAACTTAGGCTTTTATTTGGTCTATGTTCTTGGCTCTATGAGGATGAAATTTAGTTCATCCGATAGTTTATGTCCAACGACTGCTTCAAGAGAAACTCGGGCATTTGTTTGGTTTATGTTTTTGGCTCTATGATGGTGAAATGTACTTTATTTGAGAGTTTATTACATTTGTTTGAGATCATGAGGTAAAAAAAACTTGACCCTTTTGTTGTTTAGTCATGGCATTCCTATAGGTTGCAGTTGCAATGAGGTGTCGTTTCCATTCTTCCTAACACCTTGTTGTTGTTGGTTGTCTGTGTTGGTAGTGTTGGTATGTTGGTAATATAGTAATCGTTTGAAGGCTATGATGAATAAAAACTTAGTATTTGTTTTTTGCGTGGCATCACTTTTGTATTACAGCCGCAACTGAAATTTTATTCTGAGCCTTGGCTAACGATCAAAATTAATTGTCGTAATTGTTGGTCGTTAATATTCGCGCAACGCGCGACGTCAAAAACGACTAGTTATATTAATAGGGTGAAATAAGTATGTGGGGGAAGTTACTCGGCAGGGCAAGACTGGCAGGTAATCATTGGTGAGGATGGTACGTGGGGGAAGTTACTCGGCGGGACAATACTGGCATCCATTCACGTTTAATGATATTGTTATTTTGTAATGCAACTAAAAGATACTTTTGTAACTTACGAACAAGGTTGTATTGTTTAACAACAGTAGTTATCAATGAAATGAAAGGCTTTTGTTAACTTAATTCCGCTGCTTAATATTATGAAATGTATATTGTTTTATATATTAGTGCTATGATTGTCTAAATGTAAGCGTCCCGGGAACGGGGCCTTACAGAACCAAATAAAATTTTAAATCAAAACTGAAAAACCAACAAAAAGAATTTGTTTAGCAAAGGCGGCGGTGGCTGTGGCTTCCTGCAGCAATGAAGATGGCAGGAGTTGGTGGGGTGCGGTCGGATGATGGTTGGTGATGGTTGTCACTGTAGGAGTGAGGGTTGTCGGGTGGCTGATGACGGTGGGGATGACGTTCACAACTGGTCTGAAGCGGCGAGAGAGAGAGATATGTTGAGTTAGGTCAAACTAAGTGTGAGAATGGCTCAGCGGCGACAGAAATAAACCCGCTATATTTTTTTCAGTCATTAGCGGCGACATATCACCGCCACTAAAGGTGTTGCCGCTAATGGCTATTAGTACGATAAAATCTGATACGTTATATTTAGACTTTTATCAATGGCAAAATTTCATGTATGTGTGCAACGTCGGATCGTTACTCAATAGCAGCGATATGTCGCGGCTAAATGTGTCGTCGCTATTGGTGTCGCCGCTAATAATGGTCTCCTCCCTAATATTGTCGCCCCAAATGCTAAGATTTTTTATAGTGATAATTTATAACACATTTAAAAAAGTTATTCATTATTCAATTATATGATATAAAATAAATTGATTAATTAATATATTTTGTTTGAAGTTCGTCTAAAATTTTATAATATTATAATATGAAAAACTTGTATTACAAATGATATTCTGATTTACTTTTTATTCAAACTAAGTAAAATGGTTAGAGATTAATGCATGGGTAATAATATAGATTATAACTAGTATCAAGCCTCCTGCGTTGCAGCAGGGGCGTAAAACCGTGTTAAGTAATATACCAATGCCACACCACCGCAAGTGACCACATACACCCAAAAAAATCGAATTATGATAGAAATAAAAAAAGAAGAAAATAAAATAAAACAAAAAGTAGGCGTAAAACATTAAACCACGTAAGAAAAACGTAAAACACATTAAACAATAAATAAGTCAATCTAAACCCAGCGAGTTACGACAGGTTAAACGGGAAAAATATAAGGGTATGAATGTTGATTCACACACATGCGTTGTGATTGTTACTCACAAAATTTATTCGGAAACGTAAAACAAAAAATTTATAAAATATGAGAAGTATGGATCAAATATGAAAATAAAATAAAATATTAGAGCTAAGTTGTCAAAAGTGTGAGAGCAGTAGGTTAAAATTAAAAAAAAGTTTAAAGTTTAAGAAAAGACAAAGATAAGTACAACCCAGTAAACACATAGTACAACCCACTAAGCATACTAAATTTGGTAATTAGCATAATGTAAATGCTGATTGAAATTAATTAACATTTTTTTTGTTTGACGTTCGTTTATACTTTTTAGTATTATAGTATGTGAAACCAGTTATATTTATAAAACGCATTTTTTCGTTCAACTTTTTCTATAGATAAGTCAATAATTATTTTATTAAATTATGTAACTCAATAGAATTAGGAGTTTGAAGCTAATTAATGATTAACAAAACTGCTTCGAAACCAATTTACACAACTTTTACACAACTGCTTCGAAAACATTTCGTCAGATTTTTTTTTCATAACCTAAACAAACACGTAAATCCTCCATACCCACACTTAAAACACACGTTGTCCTCAATGTGGCTTGAAAGACTACGTAACAAAACAATAAACAAACAACCATTAAAAAATAAAATAAACAAAGAAAATAAAGATAAAGCGTGATAAAATGGAACAGGCTCTCCTGGTGTATGTGAAGATCAAGAATAGGTTGGACTCACCTTAGATTAGTATTTGTTTATATTTCTATGTAATAGGATTTATGTTAGTTTCCTTTTGTAAGTTGTTTAGTTTATTTTGTACATATTGCAGTCCAGTGAAACTGTGAGCGAAACTATAGTCTTGCTCACAGTAAGCTGCAAGTTCTCTCGGCGAAACTGACAGTTTCTGCCGGGCGAAACTACAGTTTTGGCAGCACAGTTTCGCCACCAGCGAAACTGTCTGCAAAACTGAGACTGCTATATATAGATTTCATTTTGTTCATTGTTAGCGATCCTTGCAAAAAACCCTAATCGAATATTTGCGTTGCAAGAGGCTACTGTAAGCTGGAGTTTATTGAATATATTGAGCTTATTTTATTTCTTTGTGTATTGTTGCTTAGTGGATCATCTTTGAATACTTTTTGGTCTTCTTGAGTTTATTGAATCTTCGTGTGAGTTGTTAGTGATTGGTATTGAATGATTTAAACTGTTTTCTGCACTGAAACACCGATCAATGGACCAACAATATGGTATCAGAGCCTTAGTGCTCTTGATTGTTTGAGGTTTTTGGTCATTTTTGTTCAATACCAAGTTTTCTTCATTTCTATATCAAAACAGGGTGTTTTTATCATGGAAACTGATTGAATCTTGCTTGTTTCTGTTTGGGAAAGTCTCGTGAATCATTCCATTTCAAATTCATTGAGATTTGGGTGATTTCAGATCGTTTTTAGGGTTTAAAGGGTTTTCTGGTTCATCCAGCGAAACTGCTGTGTTCTTCCAGCGAATACTGAATCTTCCAGCGAAACTATTACTTTCACTACTACTACTTTCTTGAGAAACTAGATATTTCTGAACGAAACTTCCTCGGTTTAAGCCTGACTTTCTAGCGAAATTGCTGCTGAAAGTATTTTGAACGAAAGTTCAAGCTTGTTTTCTGCGAAATTCACAGCGAAACTACGCAATTTACTGCTTCTGGCTAGCGAAAGTGCTGCCGAAATTGTCAGCGAAAGTAGTCATCTTCTTGCGAAACTAAGCAACTTACTTTCGCCCTCCAGCGAAACTAAACACTTTCGCCCGGGCGAAATTACAGTTTGGCGAAACTATTCCAGCGAATTTACAGAAAGTCAGCGAAACTATTCCACTTGAAAAATGATGACTTCAACAAATATTACCATGACTGATTTGGAGAGTATTCAACCTAACAGGCCACCGAGGCTTGTAAATGGTGAGAATTTTGAGGACTGGAAAAGAT